>JAXBDA010002459.1:0-42446 GCA_036023075.1 Gaultheria prostrata
CTCTCTCTCTCTCTCTCTCTCTCTCTCTCTCTCTCTCTCTCTCTCTCTCTCTCTCTCTCTCTCTCTCTCTCTCTCTCTCTCTCTCTCTCAACATTGGTTTTAAAAGTCATTTTGAAAAACAATTTCAAAAACGTTTTTTCCAAATTTTTTTTTTGAAGCTGTCATTTTTCGAAAACTGTGTTTTTCAAAAATTATTTTAGAAAACCAGTTTAAAAAATGTATACTATTTTTTTTAAAATTGATTTTGTAATTTTTTTAAAAAAAGTGTTTTTCAAAAACTATTTTCTATTTCTAATAAATAATTGTTTTAGTTATAAAAGGTGATGTGAAAATTTTCGATTATCCAATTTTTGTTAGGCCATTGAGGCTCTCGTCTTATTGTGTATCGTTAAGTCTCTTAAGCAATAAACAGCCAGTGTTGTGAATTACTATAATTTTGAAATTTGTTGTCTTGTGATATTAACTTCAGAGAAAAATTGAAATACTAGTTTCTACCGCGAATAGTTGTTCACGGAAAGTGGCAGTCCAGATTCCACTTTGCTATAGTGTAAGCCCGAACTAGAAAGAAAATATCAAACGCAGCTATGGGTACGCATACTCGCGTACGTCAAATACATGCAACGCATCTTAACTATCCATCTCAAAAATCAATGGTCCAGATTTTTAAATAAACTATTCGCGCGAATAATTTATTGAAAATCTAGAACGTCGAAAATGCTTTTGGACAGATAAGATGCACCGTCCGACGTCCGTGCATTGTGCATATGCGAGTGTGCGTACACTTAGCTTTTTTGGAAAATATAATGGACAACGTTAATTTATATTTAAAAAATACTCCCTCCGCCCCTAAATAAATGTACATATTCCACTATTTGGACCTCTTAAAAGAAAGAGTTATATTTTTAATTTAAAATGTTGTTTATGTGCAATATGAACCTAGACAGATTGTTTGTTAAAGGTAAAATTTACACAATTTGTATTAAAGGGACAAAACTGAGATTTCATTGTAAACTAAAGAGATTATTTCTAAATTGTGGAGTTAATTTATTACGCCAAACGAATATAATACTCCCCCTTTTGGCATTAAGAAACATACCTCGCTTGCAACTTTATCGATTGGGTATGCCAGAAGTTCAAGCATGTCGTTAAGCTCATTTTGGAGGGCCTTTTCATCCAATGCCTCTAGTTGTGCCTGTGTTGCGTGCCCAAAAAAGTATATTCCCTCCGTTCCCTTTTAAGTGATTCGCTTAGGAAACGTGTATTTTGTGGACGTTAAAAAAGGCACTTCCGTAAAATGTTTTTAATTTTTTTTTTTGCACCAAATTAAAGTACTCAATGAGCACTTTAATTTGGTGTAAAAAAAATTAAAAAATTATATAGAGAAATATATTTTTTTAGGAATTTGAAATTGCACGTATTCCCATATGAATCATTTAAAAAGGGACAGAGGGAGTAATTATTTAGGCATAATTAATAATCATGAAGCACCAAGCAAAAATAAATAATTCATTCTTCGACTCCTCACGGTCACCCTGTTGTGGGTCCCATTTACTGTGGTAGTAACCACAATGGTATGTTTTGTTATTGATGATGCGACTTCAAATGGTACTTCATCTTTCTCCTCAGGTAGAGTGCAGATCGAAACTAAGGTTTTTGGTGTTACTGACCAAGCGATTAACTTGGAGATTAATGGAAGATTGTACCCTATTCGGGTAATGGAAAAACAAATTGTGGTTAACAATATGATGAGGGCTGCTTGCAATTGTAACTGCAGAGAAAGAGACAATCAAGTTCAAGAGGGGATTTCGAAGGAGAGCAGCTTTGTGATGGGGTTTCTAAGGAAGATGAGGTCAAGGCCGTCTCTGTCCCGGATGAGAGCATTTCTATTACTAGTCCTAGCACTAATGGGTAAAAATTCAGTCTTAAGGTGTCAAGGCAATCTGTTAAGAAGAAGAAATTAAGGAGATGCTCATAGCTTTCCTGGGGAGAGATCCACCCATGGGGCTAAGAAGGTATCTACTTCTTCTATTTCTTCCATTGGCATTCGGAAGAAAATTTCCGATAGAGAGAAAGCTTGGTATTAAAGCCTCCAAAGTTTCACACAAAGCTAAGAAGGTATCTACTTCTTCTATTTCTTCCCTTGGCATTCGGAAGAAAATTACCGATAGAGAGAAAGCTTTGAAGAATTATGCGGAGATAGAAGAGGGTGAGCTTTCTGATGGGAGGATGTTGCTTCTCTCTTTGGAGTCTTAGCCTTCTTTGTTTTTCGGGGGTCTATGCTTTGGTTCTCTTTGTTTTATGGAGTTTTTGGGGGTCTTTAGGTGTATCTTGATTTCTTTTGGGTGTTACTTGTTTTGGTTGGTTTCTTGCCTTTTTGGCTAGTTGGGTCTTGGGTACGTAGGGGTGGGCGTCGGGTCGTGTTGTGTTGTGTTCGTGTCAAATCGGGTTCGTGTCGAAATGACCTGCTTTACTAATCGTGTTGAAAAATTGAACCCTAACCCGACCTGCTAATATTTGTGTCGTGTTCGGGTTGACACGATTAACTTGTAAACGATCTATTTAGACAAATTTGACCCGAACCCAACACGAATTGACACGATTAATTCGTGTCATTCTCGGGTTATGCGGATTAATTCAGGTTAATTCTTGAGTTATGCGGGTTAATTCGTGTCATCCTCGGGTTACCGTGTCAACACCAATAGATGAACGGGTTAATTCGTGTTATTCTCGGGTTATGCAGGTTGAACCCGAACCTGACCTATTTACTAATTGTGTTCTCGGGTCGTGTCATATACGTGTTTCGTGTCAGAAATACTCAACACTAACCCGCTAACTTCGTGTCGTGTTCGGGTCTTGTTATCGTGTCGTGTCATAAATTCCCACCCCTAGTCTTGGGTTGCGTATTTTTGCCAGTGTGCCCCTTTCCTTCAAAGATTAATGAAATATGTTTGCTTCGCAAAAAAAAAATTTAATACTCCCTCCGTCGCTTTTTAAATGTGTACAATGGGAATACGTGCATTTTCAAACCTCTAAAAAATATATTTTTCTATACAATTTTATGTCTTTCTTTACACCAAATTAAAGTACTTTAATTTGGTGCAAAAAAATTTCAAAATTTTTGAGTAGAAATACATTTTTTTACGTCCTAAAAAATACACGTTTCCCAAAGCATACATTTAAAAAGGGACAGAGGGAGTAATATGTTTTGGTGCGAATTGGTATGCAAGCAAATTCTTGGACTATAAAAAAACCACATGAGCTTAATGTATCTGTGTGTATACGTGGGCAATGCCAGGGATGGTAGAGGTGGCACAGCGAATGACGTCCTCGACAACGCGGAGCAGAGGCATGACGTGAAATTCGTTGCCGTCAGGAATGTGGGTGGCCATGATTTGCTTCATGATCATATCGTTGTCATCGGATGTCGTGGACAAGCTGTCGTCGCCCTTGCTCGATGGTACATTTGCTGTGGTGCCGGCCATGGAGGAAAGTTGTATAATAAGGTCTCCGGGTTGAAAGATGGAGGAAGAGAGATTACTATTGATGGATTGTGGTGGTTTGGAGTTGGCTTTCCCTCCAACTCGTTTATACTCCTCGTTAAAAGAAGTGAGTGAATCAAGTACCTTTCTTCAAATGTGGTAAACTCGATCAAATGACCTTCAGACTAGTGAGTGAATCAAGTACCTTGCTTCAAATGTGGTAAACTCAAAAGACCTTATAGAAGATTCTAATTTTGGAACATTTTCTGGGGCCTCGGTAAGTTGGATTAATCCAAATTTTCATTGAGGATCAGAGTTGATTACTACGCAATTCTTGTAATGCATGACTTGATTAACCAACAGTACTAAAAGTTGGACTGTGTTCCTCTAGCTGATGAATCGAACTTGTTGAAAGGATCTTTGAAGAAAACTTCCAAGAATTTTTACTTACTCCATGATAAGTACATGAACACAGTGGATGACGAGATAATCACTTATGTTTTTATGATCTAAATTTCTTTCATAATATACGTATGATTCACACCAAAAATAAAATTGATCGGATATCGTTTGATGTAGTTTCAGAAAACATTTGTTTTAGAATATAGCTATATAAACACTGAAACGGAACCCATTTAACCCATTTACCTAAAGACAAATGCATTTAGAAATTATAGCAACCTGTTTTTTATCTGGTTGATTATTATTGAAAAACTTTACATTGTAAACGATTTGGATCAGGGTCGACAAATGGGCTAACTGGACGGTCCAAACTCTACATTGTTAAATCACGCCTATCTTTAACTACTTTAACACATTCTAATTATTATCCTATTAAAACCGTAGACGTTTAAACTAAACCTACCACATTCCTCATTTAGATGATTTTTGTCAACTTTTTTCTAAAGGGTAAATTTCACTAACACCCCTGAGATTTTCCCAAATAATGGATATGTCTCCACGAATAAAAAATGACAATAAACCCACTATGGCTTCTATGTGCATTTCATTGAATAACCCTAATTGACAATTGTCTGTCTAAACACATGATAGAATAAGCCAAAAGTGACTTATGTATAAAAACTCATCATTTTTTAATTATAAGGTAATGAAAATCTTTTGTAGACACTCCAATTTAAATCTCCGTGCACTTTTTTAATCCCCGATGATGGAAGAAATGCCTGGGAAACACCTTGGAACGACACCCTTCATGTCAAAAGGCTCAGATTAGTCAACTCTACCGCACGGGACTCCCCTTGTCACATACGGCATGTTTTCATTTGAAAATCAAATTCCCCAAAAAAAACTCTACCGCGCGGTGGAGTTTACTGTACCGCACGGTACAATAACTGTGTGTGGCACTGTCGTACGTCCAATTAGAAATTCCGGAGCGCCCAACAATTCCTTTCTTTGACGTTCGCGTCCCGAATCTCATCATAATTTCGTACGAAGCCAAAAGGCTATCACCGGTAGGCCTTGTGTGAGAATCTCGGTTACGTGGAGAATCACGTTTGCGGACTAATCAATCGGTTTCCCGCCTATATAAACCGAGCCACACCGAGGTGGAAAAACAACGGAGAATGCCGTGAAATCTCTCTCTTAAATTCTGCCAAAATCCTGTTCCTACTATAGTCAGGTCATTTCCACTACCAGCAAATTCCAAAAGCCATACAAAAAAAATCTCACTTGAAAAGCCCAAAATCCCAACTTGCGACTTCCATTACCACTTTCAGTCATCTTCAACCTTGCTAGTCCTTGAAGTTTGTGGTCCGTTTCTTACATCAGAGCTTGAAGTAGCAGTACGAGAAGGGCAAATTAGGGGTACGAGAAGGGTCTTGTTCCAAGAAAACTATTCCGAAGGTATTACACTCGTTTTCTCAACCAAAGTTCTTAACTTTGGCATCCTGAGGGGTTTTGCTGAGTTTAAGGGGGCTTCTCGTGCCTTCAGCAAATCAGATATCCAGTAAAATAAGAGCAACATTATGCTTGCTATTACCTCAGGAACAATCTCGTGAGAGTATCCAATCGTATCTCACGGAATTCGTTCATTTTGGATGGACATTTCCATTACCCAATAAAAAAAAATGGTTTTAAAAGAAAAACATTCAAGTTGTATGGGTAGTACACCCCTAAAACAACCCCTTTCCGTTTCTGCCAACAACTGAATTTTCAAATTTGCCCAGACACAAAGTGTGCCACGCGGCACGCATACTGTACCGCACGGTACACTCATGTGTGCCGCAGGGGATACTTTTAAAAGCCAAAATTTTATTCTTTGTTTCATGCTTTGTTTATTTATGCTATGTTTTTATGTTTTCTTCATTTTATTGATTATTACGTCAATGCTTACTAATTAGTCATTTGTTATTTATATGAACAAAGTTTTGTAATAAAATATTTTCCCAAAAATTCCACAAATATTTAGTAAAGACCGAATATTTTTCGGACGAGCGGGATGCTTTTAAATAAAATCTCCCCCTCTCGTAACCTGGCTCCCAAATCCAAATCTCTATTTTTCACAGGCTAAAACCCTTTTCAGTGGCACGAGAATCATTACTTTTCAAAAACTCTTTAATTAAAAAATGGTTTCTCAGGTTAAATCCTTTTCCAAAATAAAAACCCGGATCGTGACTCTAAATTTCTTTTTCCCAAAACCACCTTTTTCCTCAAACAAAAAGTGGCGCCGTCCACACCGTTTAAATTTTACTTATTTTGAATCAAAATGTCTATTTTTTACGCATTGAAAGAGTTGTTGTAATAAATAAATAGTAAAAAGGACAAGTAACATCTATTGATAGCCTTTTATATTTTTACCTATTCAAAAGAAACGTTTTGGTTGAAAAGGATAAATTAATTACTTTCCGGTCCAAAAATTGGAAATTGAGAGCTTTTTATTATTTGTTTTGTTATAATTGTAGTGAAATTGTCAAAATAAGTCATTTTGGGCTAATTCCCATCACATGTTTTGTCAATAAGTTTTTTTTTTCCCGACAAAAGAAATTTATCAATCATTAAAAACATATTACAATGATTAAAAACACCCATGACAAAATATATATACTTTAAAAAACAGTTATTGATTGGGTGTTGGTGAAATATACTTTGAAATTGTAGGCAATTTATAGTCATTTCACATACATGAAGAGTATATCTGTCATTAAGAAAACGGTGTCAGTGAAATTTGACGTATTTTTTTTAATAAAAAAGCTCAATGATTGTCAATTTCCTAAAACCTTAACTAGTAAGGGGGAATGGGCAGCGTTTGGTGTGCTACTTTGGCCTTGCAACCACGACCGGGAAGGTCAGCGGGCAAACAAAAGCCAGACAAAACTGGAGGCGGAAAACAAGGAGAACTTTGTACTTGAAGTGTCCTTCAGGTACCATGGAAACGGCATTTAACTGTTGAAGCGGCATTGCATAAATAGATTTGCGTTGATGAGCGGCGTTGTATGAAGCGGCTCTCTCTCTCTCTCTCCATCCAGATCGTCTGTGAGCACGATGACCGCCCTGGGCTTCCCTCAATGATCCGGTGGGTAACAACAGCTGCTAATTATGCTGATAAAAAAAACACAACAGCTGCTAATTATATGTTCTTTTTCGGCTAGCGATTTCAAAGCCCTCAATCTTCCTTTTTTGGGTCAATTTTCTTTGTGCGACTAGAATGGCCAGTTGGCCACAGGTCAAAGAATCATTCACATATCAACCCAATTCACATATCAACCCAATGGCCAGTTGGCCACAGGTCCACTATAGACATTTCCCAATGCCCCAAGTCCACCCTATAATTCTGAAACACTTCCAGTCCACTAACTCTTTTAAAAGTACAAAGGTTACCCCTCTTAAAAAAAAGCAATAGCATTTGTACGCTAGTCCTCACACGTCTGATGCAACGGCGGCGGGCTCCCGTGGTGAGGCGACTGCCAGTCGCAACGGCACTACGGAGAGGCCATGCGAGCTGCGGGGAAGGTCGCCGGAATCTGAGTCGCCAGAGGCGCCGGCGAAGGGGCTTTTTCCGGCGATGGCGATCGTCTCGTTGTCTTCCTAGGAGGTGAAGTCGAGTAGCTTCTTGTCTTCCGAGGAGGTTACGAAGATTACAGTTCAGATCTGAATCATTTTTGGATTTTATTGTGTTTTCCCGATTAGAAAATCCAATCAGCTCAAAGTAGGTGTTCTTCATGTTCATCCAACCACTTCAATGGAGCTCGGATATTCCATTTTAGATCTGATATGATGTATCTTCATCAATTTTGGAATATCCAGCACTGATTTGGTCCCAATTTTTGGTAGAGAAGAAGAGCGTGAGATACACTGAGATGCACTTGCTTGGTGCAGCTAGGCTATTCAAAATGGTTTTGGAAAACAGTGTACAAAACAATGCTTTTACCTTCTTTTTTTATACAGCGGAAGTTCAAAGTTCACAAAAACAAAAGTAGAAAAAGACAGAGAATAATAATCTCTAAAAGTCCCAATTGGCGAGTTTTGTAAGGCCTACTCTCCATTTTTTATTCAAATATTTTTTTGTGAATTGTCTTACATATAGGTGGATGATGATTTGATCCCAATTAAGCTTTTTTTTAAAAAGATAAAATCCAGATAACCATATTTTATGAGTCCAGATAACCACCTCTTATAAGTCTAGATAACCACATCTGGTCTCAAATAGACTTTAAAAAAAAGATATAGCTCAGATAACCACATCTTATGAGTCCAGATGACCACATCTTATGAGTCTAAATAACCACATCTTGTGATTCCAGATATGGTTATCCGTGCCGGCAACTTTTCCGGCAAAGTCCAATTTACCGGCGACTTTTCTGGTGCCGGCGAAATTTTCCAGTCACCGGTGAACTTTCCGATGAACTTTCCGGCGCCGACAACTTTTCCGGTAGGGTGTATTATGTATTATAAATTAATATGGGGGTATATTTGTCTATTAAAAATGGAGAATGGACCTTATACCTTAGGAAATATAAAAAATTGGATTAGAGGTGTTATGGAAATATGAGGTGGACTAGACATGTTAGGAAAACCTATAATGGATCTTAGAACAATTTGTTAATTTAAATATATGTTCAATACTTGGACTATTGATTGCTAATTTTTCCGTTGCAAAACTAATGAAACTTCTTGGGATGGAGGATAGTAAATTTTTGTATATGTGGTTGCAGCTCTACTTTTTCTATCCATTAGTACGTCTCTGACGCAGTGAAATTCACGAGAGAATAGCTAGCGTAGTATTCCAAACGAAGATAGGTATTCGAATCCACGAGTGTTCTTGAATCCACAAGAGAAAGAGAGAGAAAATTCTCAGAGTTTGTTTATTAATTGGAAGATGCTGAATGAAAGACATCGATTACAAGCCCTCGATCTTATAGGGAAACCCTAGCAAACACTACTAAAAAATAAAGTATCCCGGAATTTAGGGAAACTACTCAAATTGAAAACTAGAAAGAAAAAGGAATAATTAGTCATAAATACACAATATTTTGCCTATTTGAAAGGAATGACAAGGAACTTTTGCAATCAAATATAAAGACATTGTTTGTGATTATGATTTAACAAAAAGATAAAACACACCCACTCTCCCTTTATTTTGGTCACAAATACCCTCACTCCAAAAAAAAAACTCTATCAACAGCCGACAGAGAGACTACTTCTCCCACCGCCTTTGGGGACGGCAACCATCGACGGATGGTATCACAGTAATTTCCAGTGGATTTTCATTTCAGATTAGCATCTATTGCAACTCAGAATTTAATCGATTTACTCCCCTGAAATTCAAGTTCTCTACTCCGATTAATTTGTTGCTTTGTTGACAAAATTGCCTTACACTAGGTAGGAAAAAAATATCCACACGAAATCTTGCTGCACTTGCTTTCTCGGAGACGAAAATGGAGTAGTTTTCGAAATCTCATTCGTTTGATTAGTGTACCTCTTTGAAACCTTGGAGTAAAAAGGATTGATTAGCTTTTAGGTACTTCTAGATCACAATCTTTGGAAAACCCATCTAATTAGTATCTGGCATTTTTCCCTTTTCATTTTTTTTTCTTAAACGATGCATTTCAAATCCGTCTACAGATTTCTTAAATCGTCGCCGCCTATGCCTCATTTGGTGAGCTATTGCTTACTCGCAAGGTGTTTGACGAAATTCCTCAACGAAACAGTCTCATACAATTCAATGATTGGTTGTTATAGCCATAGGAGGCCATGGAGCTTATGTTTGCCTTGCCCTTGTGTCAACAATCATATATAGAAAAAAGTGTAGAATCAGCCGTGAGGTTGCTACAATTTGTGTTGTATCTTAAGCTGGTTCAAAATTGTAAAATTTTGTTAATCATGTATACCTTTGACTCGTTACATCATCTTTACTTCAGCTAATCTTTTCACCAAGGTGCCCGCATTCATTTTCCAGACACTTTCACAACGTTTACGTCTCGTATGATGACAACCTTGGACTAGGAGGGCCACAATTCGACATGTTCTAAGACTAGTCATGTGCTACAGCATTGTATGATGACAACATTAAACAAAGAAGTGCAGGAAAAAAGTGGCTGGCATGTGGATTTTAAAAGGGAAAGAGTGGCTGGCATGTGGATTTTGAAATGGATATGGGGACAGAGAAGGAAGGATAACAATGGGGATGACCACACCTTGGGGTAATGGAAATAGCCTTAGTTGAAGAGGAACGAAGATAATATGGTTTTAAACCATGTGTTGGCTTGGGAAGAATCAATAAAAGCCCTCAATCCGTTGTCCAATACATCCACCTTCCCATGTACAGTCTAAATTCTAAAATGTATAGTCTAAATTCTAAAAATGTACATTCTAAATTCTAAAATGTACAGTCTAAACATTAGGGTACCTATGACTAGGGTACCCTAAAATCCTATGTATAGTCTAAATTCTAAAATGTATATTCTAATTTCTAAAAATGTACATTCTAAAATCTAAAATGTATAGTCTAAATTCTAAAATGTACAGTCTAAACTAGGGCACCCTAAACTTTAGGGTATCCTAAAATCCTGTGTATAGTCTAAATTCTAAAAATGTATTGTACATTCTAAATTCTAAAATGTACGCTCTAAATTCTAAAATGTACAGTCTAAACTATAGGGTATCCTATGACCTAAAATCATATGTACAGTCTAAATTCTAAAAATGTACATTCTAAATTCTAAAATGCACAGTCTAAATTCTAAAATGTACAGTCTAAACTTTAGGGTACCTTATAACTAGGGTACCCTAAAATCCTAGGATACCCTATGAAAGTGCCTAAACCACTAAAATCCTAGTTTTGGAGAGGGTATTTTAAATATTAGTGACATTTAACTAGTTTTGCATGAGGGTATTTTAGTAATCATGCATCACCCTTGTCTTTATGTTTGATTGTAAAAGTTCATTGTCCTTCCCTTTAAAATTGTCAAATATTTTGGATTTTTGGCTAAGTGGCCCAAAGAAAAATAAGACTTTCACAATTGGAATCAACTAAAACAAAATTATACACTAAAAGTAATTGAAAATCTAAATAGTTCCTAAAATAGAAAAAACATCCAATTGAAGGCCTAAACAAAGAAATTAGGCCAAAATCCATACCCCAGGTTTGGGTAGAGGGTGTTTAGTCCCACATTGGTTGGGAGCTAAAATCTCATGCCGTATATTAACACCCAATTTGTGCTACATGGTATCTTCTTAGGTATACCTTTTCAGGCCAAGTGTTTGGGCCGAAAAAGGGTCCATGGTCAACCAGGTCGGGTGGTTACAAATGGTATCACAGCCCCGCTCTGGTCCAAGTGGTCGGTAGGATGCACTTTGCCATAACGGACACCAGGAGAGGTTGCTGGGACTATGCAACGAGGACGTTGTATCCCTAAGGAGAGAAGATTGTAATACCACGGGTTTAGGGGTAGAGATTGTTTAGTCCCACATTGGTTGGGAGTTAAAACCTCATGTGGTATATTAATACCCACCTTGGGCTGTATGGTACCTTCTTAGGTATATCTTTTCAGGCCAAGTGTTTAGGCCGAAAGAGGGTCCATTGTTAGCCGACGTCGGGTTGTTACAGTTTGGGTCTATTCCGGGCTCATCGATAAATTACCGAATATTGCAATTTTCACTTAAAACCTATTTGGGCCCCCAATGCTTCAACCAGTCTAATTGATCTTAGAATTGGGCTGCTACTTGTTCTACATCATCCCTTCTTCTTTGAAAGAACTTGACCTCGAGTTCAAGGCTTGATAGAGCGGCTCCTCTCCATGATACTCATAGATATCAGTAACATTGAAGACCTTGGAGATCTTCATGGACTCGGGAAGATCAATCACATAAGCCTTATCCCCAGTCTTCTACAGAACTTTCTACGGACCATACTTCCTGGGCTTCTCGTTGTTGTAGGTTCCTTCAGGAAACCTTTTCTTGCGCAAAAAGACCATCACATAATCACCTTCCTCGAATAGTTTGACATGTTTGCCCTTGTCGGCAGCTGCTTTATTCTTCGCATTTATCTCAGCCAACTTCTGCTTCACATATTCAAGCACTTCTAAAGACTGCTTAGCCATTGCCTTAGCCGCAATACTAACTCTTAGACCTCGGGAAAGACTACTAGATCCACTGCATGTTTCGGAGGTGTCGCATATATCAAAGAAAAATGTGATTTTTCCTGTGGCACTATGAACTGCACTATTGAAAGCAAACTCAGCTTTTGGCAACGCATAATCCCACTGTCTCGACTTGTCACCACAAATGCTATGAATCAAATTACCCAAGCTTTGATTAGTCACCTCCATTTGACCATCAGTCTGTGGATGCGCAGTAGAGCTCTGCTTAAGTGAACTCTTTCACAGAGTTACCCAAAAATGATTGAGAAACTTCACATCTCTATCAGAAGTAATAGACTGTAGAACCCCATGCAAAACGAACCACTTCTCTAAAGAACAAACGAGCCACGTGGGATGCATCAAATGTCTTTTGACACACAATAAAATGCACCATCTTGGAAAACCTGTCTACCATCAGAAACATAGAATCGATTCCTTATTAGGTACGAGGCAACCCCAACACAAAATCCATAGTCAAGTCCTCCCAAATGTTAGTAGGAACATGTAAAAGCATATAAAGACCAGTTTTTTTAGACTGGCCTTTATAAACATAGCACTTCCTCACGAAATTTCCAGCATTGCGCTTCAATTGTGGCGAGAAATACCTCGTCTCCAAGCTCACAGCAGGCTTGTCTCTTCCTAAGTGACCACTTAATCCTCCACCATGCAGGATTATGTTTTCCCCCAAAGAAGTCCTCGGTATATAGAGACGATTGCCTCGAAATAAATAGCCATCAATGACATGAAAGTCACTAACGGGTCGATTCTGAATGCACACCGCTCAAATCTCCTTTAAATTCTCATCTTTCGTGTACAGCTCCTTTAAGAACTCAAAACCCACAACCTCATGGGCCAATTTCACCAACAGATTGGCGCAATGACTCAAAGCATCAACCACACAATTTGTTACCCCAAACTTATGCCGAATGGTGAAAGGAAACTTCTATATAAAGGTAGCCCATCGCACATGCATACTGCCCAATTTCTTTTGACTGTTAATGAACTTCAGTGCTTGATGGTCAGTGTACAGTAGAAATTCCTTTTGAATCAGATAGTTATCCCAATGCATGAGAGCACAAACCACGGCATAGAATTCCTAGTCATAAGTACTCCAATTTTTTTGATAATATATATGACGGTTCGGATCATCAAAATGTCATTGGAAAACGTGAAGTCCGCATGATAAGGGCCCTTATCAGAAGCTTCATCTATATATATAGAAAACTTCTAGTTAGGGATCTCTGTTTTGCTTAAAGTGCGGACCTCACCTTTCCCGAATGATTTTTGATGATCCGAACCGTCCAATGTGTTTAGAATGTGTTCTTACTGGTCCTCGTGAAGAATCATAAAAAAAATGACCGGAAATGGCTTCATCTGAACAGGTTTTCATAAAAGCCGTACATATATAGTTTTTCATAAATCGCAATTGTCATTTATTTACTTGATAGCAAGGATAATACTTATTGCATCTTTACAACACACATAACATAGGAAAGTAAGGGAAGGGAGTATCTAAACACAAAACGTACTAGTAGAGCATCATTTATCCATGACATATAAGGTCCCTTCCGAAGGCACACCACTATCTTTATCAAAAGCTTAATCTGTGCAGCAGCGATACATGATGAACTTCTCCATCGGACGGCCGCACTCAGCGCAAACCACCCTCTCAGGGATGGTCCCGGTGGTCCCGGGCAGGATTAGACGGTTGCAGTGATGCGGGGTGTGGAGCTCGTGAAGATTCTCATTGAGCGCAGCCACAAATCCCTCTTGCCCCACTCGCTCCTTCCACTGTTCGAACTGAGTCAAGCTTTTTAGGATAGTGTCCCCCTTGGCTTTCGCCATCTCGGCTGATCCCCGGCTGATCACGGCCCACCCCTGATCGCTCCCATCGAAACTCAGCATTGTCATGATCTCCTGCACTATGGCGTCGTTCTCCACGGACTTGCCTGTTGAAAATATTCAAATTTTGGCATGCAAGTAAAACAAGATTAATTAATAGCGTAATTATAAGTTTAAAAAATCAGAGAGCTTAGAAAAAAAATTCAGTAAAATTTGAGTCTCTCCTAATTATTTGATTGAAAACTTTGAGTGAAACTCAATTTGCCTATATTTGAGTGAAGCAAAACGATATACTATTTTTAAGGGGATTTTTAATCAAAATTAAGTTAAATGATTTTGAGTACTCAAGATTGGAGATACGCAGAGAGCCCTTCAGAAATTCTTAATGATGGGATATATAGCATGTAAAAGACTGATTTTGAGTACTCAAGTTTACTGGTTTTGCCTGCAAATCATATCCGTACTGCTGTCACAAATGAAAATATTTTGAAACATTACCGTGCTGGGTCTTGGAATGCCACATGCTTTCAAGCCTGACCCAGAAGAACCAGATGAGAGTGGGGTCTGGCAAAATGTGACTGAGGTTTTCCCCAATGATGGTGGTGCTATTCTTTCGGACTTTCTCCCTCGGGTTGCTTTTTCCCACATAAAGCATCTCCAATGGTATACGGGCGGCCTGTGCCACCGCTCGAGCAGTGGTTGTGAACTTCCGGATCCATTCCATGTCCTCCCCTCCGTACAAGCAAATATACTTCCCCTCAGTAATCTGAAACATAACTCAAGAGATTGTTAAGTGTACTCGTGTAACAATTAAATGTCAAAATGACTGTCGTTTAATTTTCAATTTTGTGCATTTCATGTGCTCCCAATGAAAATTAGTGGTTTTTAAACAATCGAATCAAATACTATTGAGTAATATATGGTCATGAGATGAAAAATAAGAAATATCTATATTTTATAGGTGGAGTATTGATGAAATTCTTCGATATTTAGTGAAGTCCAAACGTTAAAACACAGAAAAATCAAGAAGTTTTATCTTCAAAATAAGTTCACTGCAGTTTCAAGCATACGACATGGTTTGATATGTAACATGCCAAGTAAAAATAGTGTGAGAGGTAATTACGGGAACAGTTACATACCCAATTAAAGATCATTGGATCAATTGAATCAGCCAAAAGCTCAATCCTCCAAATCTCTTCCTTCCACAACCCATCCTCCCTCGCCGTAGTGAAGGGGAAAGCCAAGTACCCCCAAATCCACATCATGTGGATCGCATTGGTGTTCACAACTTTCCCTTGTGTGTCAAGCGCCACGAGCAAAGGCTTCTTGTTGAAATGCCATACCTCCTTGATGTACTTGATCACAGCAGGATCGAGCAACGAAGGGTGGTACACAGAGTGCCAAGCCATCATAGCTTGTAGGTTCTCGAACTGCTTTTGCTTAGCTTCATTCCATGGGGTTGATCTGTCCACCACCGGGAGCCACACGATCTCGTATTGGCTTTCTGGCCTTGTTGGGTGTTGTCGGGACTCTGTGTACATTTGGTCCAAAATGTAGAGTTCTTGGTCGTGGGTGAGGTCTATGTCTGAAATGAATAGCAGGACATTCTTCCTCCTCAGCACATCAAGGCTAACCTGTGTTGTCATTCAAGTGAATCAGTTTTTCGATCAAATAATTTGTTTTGTAATGTTTGGTTTACGATTCTTGACACTTTTTTCAAATCTTTTTGTTTGAAAACGAAATCCTGTTTTTGAATAACAAAGAGGTATATGAGCAAACCCGTCTCTTTGAGTGACCATCCAAGAGCGGCAGCTGATCCTCCTTTGCATATATCAGAGTCTTCAAGATCTTCATGTTATCGATGTGGGGTGTATCGATAATCCTAATAAGCGTCTGATACGCCTCAACGTGTCTTTTCTCGTCTGCAAACAAACCGCATTTACTTACATGATAAGTACATGAACAGGGTGTGCTCTAGGATGACGAGATTATAATCTCTTATCATTTTATGATACGATGTACCGTAATTTCATCATATACGCATGATTCATGGAACATTAGTTAAGGGGATTGGACTAATTACCAATGTGCTGGTAACAAAGAGCCAGTTGCTTCTGGAGGTGGCTGTGGATGTTGCTGACCTTATGGGCCAAGCTAGATAGTTCCCAAGCCTCTGTTGTCGATGCTATGTACCTGACAGCCACGGTAATAATTCAAAAACTCTGTTTTTGTTTCCTATAAGCTACGATATCAATAAAAATTTCATCCAAAAACAAATTAGACAGACAAAAAAGTAAAGATTAATTGTTGTGTATGTAGCAGTCTGTTGGTTCTTAAATAGAGCACAAGCTCCGCTGGAATGAATGCAATTACACACTGCATTTCTCGCGATTCTGAATGAAAGTTTTATGAATAAGGAGAAACATACTCGTGTCCCATGCCAATGAGGTTCATGATTTGCGATGCACAAGCCACAATGCTCCGAATAGTCCAATAAACCGCGGTGGGAATGTGGGCAGTTGCAATAACCAACTCCGGGGTGTCAGGGTTAATGTACTGAGATGGGAGCTCCTTGAACTCAACGATGCACTTGGTCACATCGAGCATGGCCTTGATGAGGGTGGTCAGGGCTTCGAACTTGGGTTTCAGCGAATCGGAGCGCTCCAGAATGTCTGGCAGTTGCTTGAGGAACGCCACGGACTTGGCGAGGGGGTTGGACGGGTAGAGCTGGGCAACTAGCCAGAATTCGCCGTAGTTGACAGAAAATGCTGCTAAGGCTATCACCACCTTGGCATCCCACATGTAGCTTGAAAGTGTGTTGAAGAGGGCTACTGTGGTTGCGTGGGCATCGGAACCCCCTGAACACTTGCAAGAGATCTGTTACAGGAACCAGATGATATCAATATTAATGCTTTGATGTATCGGTATCGGGACCATGAACCGTTACTGTCTCAGGCCGATACACTGATATGTACCGGGCACCGGCCGAGACGGTATGCGATTTTCAATCACACCGCTATACCGGTGAGTATCAGAAACGGAACCTCCAAAATCCGCTATGAACCAAAAGTATGGATATGCATCATTGAACTGAAATCTAGTTTTGGGTGTCAACAAAAAAAAAAAAAAGAGAGAGAGAAGTGGTGGTGGTTAGAATTTTGGGTTTTCTTTCGTATTTGGATTTGGTTTTGCTTTCAAAATACATGAATCCTACGCTGGGAGAAATTTTCTTTTTTTTGATAACCGAGTGTCGGGACTGACTTGTATACCCCTCGACTAATTAAAAGAAGAGTAACAATATGAATCTAATGTCATAATCTCTTTTGGCATTAAAAAACATACCTCGCATGCAATTCTACTGATTGGGTATGCCAAAAGTTCAAGCATGTCACTGAATCCACTGTTGACGGCCTTTTCATCCATTGCCTCTAGCTGTGCCTGTGTTGCCTGTGCGAACAATTGCAATTAGGAACACAAGCAAATTCTTCGAACATGAAAACCATATCAAACACAAGAAGTTAATGTGTGTGTGTGTGTGTGTACATGAGGAACGCCAGGGATGGTAGGGGTGGCACGGTACATGACGTCCTCGATGACATGGAGCAGAGGCTTGACGTCGAATTCGCGGCCGTCGGGAGCGTGGGTGGCCAGGATTTGCTTCATCATAACGTTGTCGTCGGACGACGTGAACAAGCCGCGGTCGCCCCTGCTCTGCTGGTGCATTCTGGAAGGTACAATTGCTGTTGAACTGGCCATGGAGGGAAAGGGTAAGAAGGCCTTGGTTTCGAAAATAAAAGAGGACAGAGAGCTATTGATGGATTGTGGTGGTTTGGAGTTGGTTACCCCTTGAGTCTTTTATACTCGTTGAAGAAGAGGGTAAAAGGGTCCAGTGAGTGAATCAAGTACCTTGCTTCCAATATGGAGTAAACTCTACAGACACCTTTACAGGACAAAAATACAAGAACATTTGCTTGGGCTTTGAGTTGGTGGGTCCAATCCCGAACTTCTTTAATGGATCCATGAACAAGGAATGTTAATTACTAAGTAAATACAGCACCACCGGGAAGGTGGTCGTCAAGGTGGCCAGGGCCGGCCCTGGGCCAAGCCCACCAAGCTTAGGGTCTAAGTTTTTGGCCCAATAATAGGGCTCCAAAATTTCAGATATATTAAATATTATGTATGTCAACACTTTTGCATAATAGGCTTTGGTAGATCAACAGTAGGGATGTTGCAGTTTTACCCATGATTTTCTGGTGTCAATCCTTGCAAATCCCAATTGTTTTTAAGTGAATTTACTTCAAACATGTAAAAATTAACTTTGTTGTAGGCATCGGGAATAGAACTCGCGTTCTCTAGGTTCTAAACGCTCTACATTTCCACTACACCACAGAGAAATATTGGTACTCATATCGAATAATTTATATATATACAAATGCTTAGAGGCCCCATCTTTAGAACTTGCTTGAGGCTCCGAAAATCTCAGGACCGGACCTGAAGATGGCAAGTGGTGTGAGGGTGAAACTTCCCCAGCAAAAGGTCGCAAGTTTGAATCTCACTTGCGGAGGTCCCAAGTTTGAATCTCACTTGCAGTTAGTAGTCTTCGTGAACCAAATACCATATATTGGGCACCATCAAACCAACTTGCTCTTTGGTGGGGCTATGACTGTGATGGGCTATCCTCCCATGTGTAGGGGTTACTCCGAGAGGACGCACCCGTGAGCTTGGCTTTTTCAATAGGCGGTACTGACACACTGATTGAACATGCTATGGCTGTTAGGAGCCTCTCTTCAGGAGGGGGATTTGCAACTCTCGTCTCTCCCTCCCGACCTTTAAGTTAGCATAAAAAGAAAAAAAAATAGTAAAGACAGAGATAGAATGCCCCTGCAAAAACTAAGCAAATGTTGAATACCCATCTTGTATGTCTCCATTAACACTAAAAGTTGGTCTGTGTTCCTCCAGCTGATGAATTGATTTTCTTGATTTTGAGGTACCAACATAATTTTTTGTTTTCCAGCAAAGCTAGGGGCAACGCCCATGAAGCTCCGGCCGAAAGGTAAGGCCTGCCATGCCGTATGCCCATGGGTGCAGGATACTTTGAAAAAGTGCAGGTTGACTCGGAGACCTAGGACCTTGGCTTAGCAACGAATGAAGGGAAGCTCGAAGAGCTTTCTCCTCCAGCGGCTTATGTAGTGGTCGGCCTTATAAAGCTCACTAAGTTTCGCTTCCCTCCCCCTTCCCTTATTAAGTGGAAGGTCTCTTCACTTAGTAGTCGGCATTCTATAAGCGACTTGTCGAGTCTACGAAGCTTTGCTTCTTCTAGTCGGCCCGTAATGCCTCCCTTCATTTGCTTGCCGGTTCTGCAATTAGGACCAAAGAAAATTTCAAGAAAATAAATTACGTGGTTTTCTCTATAATGGGTATTCCATTTTAAGCTTCTTACATTCTTTTCTTCCTCATGTCTTTTGCTCTTTTAGCCTCCCATGAGCTTGGGGGACCATAAAATGCTACAAGTGTACGTCAATTTTTTATCTTTTGAAAAGGCAAGAACTTCAATTATAGATCCGTCTCAAAATTTTAGTCCCGCTTCGGGAATCCAAGTTTTTTTTCCGAGGCACAATCATTACTCTTCAAAAAACTTGAACATCCAAAACTACCCTCCTTTTAATTAAACTGTAATGATTACATTTGAGACTCTAATACCATTTTTCCTCTATTTTTGTGTTTGAAATTTAACTATGGGATGAAGGCAAAAGGGACAATTACTCTTTTCTTTTTTCTCTTTGATTAGTCAGCATGAACAAGGGTTATGGGACATCCAAAAAAGGAAAGGTGAACCAAAATCTTGGGACGAAAGGAGTAAAACAATTTCCAAAGATTGCAACAAAGATAATGAAAAGCTACTATGACTATGAAAAGCCTATGTGGAACCCAAACGTTGCATCCGCATCGTCCAAAAGTGTATTGAATGACCGAGATTAAAACACCTTCTCTCTTATCACTCTCTCTCTCTCCTCTTTCTCTCTTCTTTTTCTCTCTCCAAATCCGGACCGTCCACAACCAAAATGGACGGCCTAGATGTGCCGATATTGCTCCTTAAATATAGACCAATAAATATAAAGTTCACATCATTCTAGAATTTTTTTTGTTATAAAATTTTGCAATACTGAATTTGTTTTAATTCTTTTTTGACATAAGCAATCTCACGTTGGCTCGACTGATCTCAGAAAAATTGTCATTTGATGTAAAGTGAGACTGAGACATGAAGTTAATCAGAATATTTACTTTAGACATGCAGCTATGCCTGCTTCCTTACTTGATACTTGGGTTTTAATCCACTGTGGGGTATAATTGAATATTGATTAATACCAAGAAATGCAGAAGGCAAGGAAAGGATAATACTGTAATGTTCCGGTTTTAGCTGCTACGGTAAAAGGTTAAGGAATCAGCTCCTCTCAAGTCCAATTGGCCCATTTGTGGGCCGTGTTTTCTGACACAATTTGATTATCTAAACCGATCATATTGTAGAGCTTATCAAGAAAACTAGTCACACCGGAAATCAAGTTGACCGGATATATATAGTTTGATATAATTTCAGAAAACATTTGTTTTTATAAAATTACTACCTCTGTCCCAAAAATATAGTCCCTTTTGGGATTTCGTGTCACTTTTCAATGTAATATATCATATAATCTATAATGTTTCAAGTGATTTTGAAAACTTTATATTTTAGATTTAATTGAGATCTATCAAACAAGATCCATATTGCATATGAAATATATTACCGATTGAAATGTATTACCGATTGAAAGATATAATCGATTTCTATCCGGTTAAAATGGAACGAGGGACTATATTTTTGGGACGGAATGAGTAATATATTACAGCACCGAAACAGAACCCATTTAACTCATTTATCTCACAACAAATGCATTCACAATTATATCAACGGTGTCCGATCAATTTGACTTTTTATTTTGTTGATGTTATCGAAAAACTCTAAATTGTGAACTGTTCGATAAGGTCCACAAATGGGCTAATTGGACAGGCCAATCCATTTTCATGGATTGGAGAGATCTTTCTCCAAAGGTTAATCACTTTCTCTACCTTACTAAACAAATATTCAGATGTAGAAGAGCCTCTTTTACTCAATTTCTGAAAAATCGAATCTATTTTAATTTGAATTTAAAGCATCTTTGAAAAAGTATCCATTTCTTAGTTCATGCAACTATCTTCTATACAATGATTTTTTCACCTTTTTGACACTAAAGTCCTCCATTTATGTTAAATTACTCCCATCATTTACTTTAACACATTCTAATGATCCTATTTAAAGCATAGGCAGTTAAACTAAGGCCCTGTTCCACTAACTTAAAAAAGCCAAAAGGCCAGCTTATGTCTAAAATTGAAACAGTCACTCTCTTACAATATATCACATAAAAAGTCGTGAAAAGCTAAAAAGCCAAAAAACTCTTTTAGCGGAACACCCCCTAAACCTAAGACATTCCTTTTTTTTTTTTTTTTGAACTGCAACCTATGACATTCCTCGTTCAGAGGATTTTGGTCACTACCTGAAAGTTACCCAAATAACGGATACCTCTCCACGAATGAAAAATGATAATAAACCTCCTATAGTTTCTATGTGCATTTAACCGATAACCCAAATTGACAATTGTCTATCAAACAAATGATGGAATGAGCCAAAAGTACTTCACCATTTGTAATAATAAAAAGTAATGAAAAACCTTTAAATTGTCACTTATATTGAATCAAAATGTCTCTTTTTTAAGCATTGCAAGAGCTGTTTTGATAAATCAAAATGTCTCTTTTTGAAATTGTAGGTGGTTTGTAGTCATTTCTCATACATGATCCGTACGTTATTAAGAAAAAACCTCAGGGTTGTCTGTGAAATTTGCCGTTCTTTTAAATAAATTATCTCAGTGATTGTCAATTCGTGACTAAAGCAGACACAGCTTATTAATTGTAATCTGCAGTAAAAATCCATAAACTTCATAGCCTTGAAATATTCGAAAGTGTAGATTAATGGGGCCCGGCCATAACTTATTTCATTATTAAAGCAAAAACTAGAAACAAAAGGGAAAAGCCAAAAATAGTATTCTGTTGGTTAAAGTGTTCCACTAACAGAGTTTTTTTGCTTTTTGGTTTTTCACGGTTTTTTATGTGATGTATTATGAGAGAGTGACTGTCTCGATTTTAGGAATAAATTGATTTATTGGCTTTTTTGAGTTAGTGGAATGAGGCCTAAAAAGAGCGTGGATGAAATACCTTACTCTGGTTGGTGCATTAGTTGGAAAAGCTAACGAGTCTTGCCCTTTAACAAAAAGACGATTCTTGCCCTTTAACAAATTAATTCTCCCTTCCCCCTTATGTTATAAGCTAATCAAAGGAGATATTAGCCTCAGACTAGTAAGTCACTTTTCTTCTTTCATTCAGATAACTAAGGTGTCGGAGCCGCTAGCTACGCGCAACTTGAGGGCTCAATCCCAGTATTCCACCGCCCACTTGCAAGCCGGAGCAAGCTCCATATGAACGGACCCAAAAAAAATTGATAGCACTTAACAGATTTCGAACTTGAAACCTTGAGAAAAAGCAAAGGTCTTGGTCCACCGTGCCAACCTTGGGTTCTAAATCACTTTCTTATTCAGGGGGTTGCCCTTCCATATCCCATAAGCCCTTCACTGCTTTCTGGAATAAATGGATGCTCAACTATTGAACTTTGCAAAATTAAAAGGTGAAACTTGCTCATCTAGAATTCAAGAGTTTTCAAAACGCCATGGGTAAAATTTGAGCATAAAAGTCAATATTCTACAAATAAATAAATAAAATTATATTACTACCACGTGGCTCTCTTATGTCTCATCTCACTAAAAAAATCTTATTATTTAATATGTCTATCTAACTAATATTTGCGTAAACAATTATCTGAAACATCAAAATTGGTACTATTTACTTTGGTTTTTTAAATAATGCTTACTGTTTCTTTCGTTTCTTTTTTCCCCCAAGTTTTTTTTTTTTTTTTTGGTAAGTAAAAAGGGGGATATACATTTTTCCCCTGATTTTAACACTTGGACATGATTACGTTTTACTATTTTTTTGTTAGTTTGGACGTGGCGCTTACATTTTAGTTTAATTTCTTCTATAATGTTGCTAGGTTATTGGTATATTCAGGGAAAAAAAACTCATTTTTTCATAGGGAGGTGGAGACAGTAAAAGATCCCCATCGGTGATCGGGGTTCGAATAAGATCCCCTGACCGGCTGACCCATCCTCCTCCGATTCCGTCCTCACAATCCTCTAAGTAGGTAGAATCACAATCCTCAAAGTAGGTAGTCTTATATAATCTGACATTTGTATGCACATTAATTTACCCACGAAATCAATAAACGCACGGGATTGGCACGTGCCACCTCCCCTTCATAGCTCCGTCCCTGATCCTTAACACTGCCGTTCCAGGGTAAACCCAAATGACTTATTGGGTGTGCCCATACCCAATTAGTAACGCCACATGGCTCCCCATCATTGGGTGGCTAATTTCAGGAGTAAATGATATCATAATTCACTATCGACAGAAAGTACATTCGGCTGGCATGAATAAGACGTAAATTAAAGGCAACATAGTCTTAATTTTCTCCCTATTTCCAGTCCCCCATCTCTGTTTTCCACCCAGATCTACTTTACAATTTCAGAAACGGAAGCAAACCTGAACTGGTAGTCAGAAAACGCTTCAGTGCAATAGAAATTTCTCCCTGAAATCTCAGTTACAACCCCAAAAGAATGACAACATAACCATGATAAAACAAATATGACTTTCCATAAACAAGCAAACTAAGTAAGCCTGTAACACCACTCTTCCAAAACAAAACAGCTTCCAACACTATTATGCTCATACAGAATAGTTCTGTATTTGTTTTTACAGTACTGTTTGTAGCCGTGAAACAAAAGTTCATCAACAAACAAATATTTTCAGTGAAGTACAAAAGAAAAATGATTTGATTTACATACATTGTAAATTCTGTCTTAAATTAAAAAATTGTAAGAATGTTAACGTATGCATTTCCAATAAGAAGACGATCAGAATATTCAAGCCTAGTTCAAGAAGAAGGTGCTTCACTCAACCACTTATGCTGTCCATATATAGTTGCATTTAGCAACAGTAAATCCTCCAGTATCTATATAGGCCTGCACTGCTCACGCTGTCTGCTTATAGTTTCGATTTTATAGCATAAGTAAAACCAGTGTCCGGATAGGAAATGCATGCCTTCTCCGGGAGCAAATGTAATTATCGTGAAAGATTTGATGAAGTGCTTTTTGACTTTTCTTTCACCATAGTCTTAACAAATAGCTCACCTGCTCTGTATGAGGACCGAACCTGGAAGAGTCAACAGTCAATGCTCAACACATAAGGAAACATGTCCATTTCACTCAAAATGATATGTATTCCTCGAGGTACTAGAAAAAAAAAAAAAAAGAGATCATAGCTTATTACACATGCTTATAAGGTCAAAAATTTACCAGTGGTCCACTGGCTACATAGCGGAAACCAATAGATTCTCCATATTCTTTCCAGGAGGCGAATTTCTCAGGCGTGACATACTCTTTAACGGTGAGATGTAATGGGGTTGGCTGCAAAAAAGTAACACTTATCAATAATGCCCTCAAGATTTGATCACTGCAATTAATTAGTACAAAACTTAACACCCAGACACATAAACTGGTAAATCACAGGAAGCAATTTGCAAATATATATGAACCTCCCACCCTCTCCTCGTGAACTCATTTGACAGAGGATCTTGGGATTCCCTTAAACTCTCCATAAGCACAGTAAAGCCAGTGGTGGAAAGCGGTTGGATAATAGCTCACCTGTAAATACTGTCCCAGTGTCAAAATGTCAACATCTATGGCCCTTAAATCAGCCATGGCTTCCTTTATCTCATCCTCAGATTCACCAAGGCCTAGCATTATTGAAGATTTGGTTATCATTCCCTCCTTACTGTGCTTTGCATGTTTTAGAACCGACAAGCTCTGTTCATACCTGTATCACCAAAAAAGGTTCTTAGCAGTCAACTAAAATAATTTTCCCCGGCAAAGAAAATTTAATCCCCTAAAAAAATGTTTATGTATACAATGTACAATCAGCTCTTTAGAGCATTAGACAGTAAATGTCGAATCAAAGCGAACACGAACTTTCAAAAAGTCACCAACAGAAGTTTCAGTTTGCACATGTTTAAAGGCCCATTTCAGCTCCCTCTCTTTCTCACATACACGTTCATACAAATTACAAACTCGTGAACGAATAATATATGTTTACAGATAATGTCCCACTAATCTGTCCCAGGTTCAATTTTCTGATCGGGTCACACCCAGCATTTAAAGCAAAAATTGGCTAGTACAGAAGCCCTTTACGCTAGTACATATTTTGATGTTTTTTTTACCTGCTATTTTACAATGGTTACATTACATAGCTTATTACAGGAAGGTAATGGAGTAGGGGATTACTGTCCCAAATGTATATATACCTGCCACAAGATTGTTTACAGCTACGAAACCTCATAATAATATATTAAGCTTGCTTGTATAAAATTCAACTAGGGGAAGCATAATGTACCACTTAGGGATCACTTTTTCAGAACTCACCCAGCTCGTGGATCTCTAACAATACGCTGGAGCCTTTTCACAGTCTCAATGTTGTGAGCAAAAACATCTAATCCTGAGTGCACGAGAGTAGCTACAGCACTTAAGTCACCCCGGAAATCAGATGTCAAACACTCAACCATTATATCAGGTTTAAGCTTCTGCAAAGAGAGTTGAATAGATGCAAATCAGACTTGTACTCTAATTCAGCTAATGCTCAAACACGAAACTTTTCAGCAATTAAATATCATTACAGAGAAATGAAAAGACCTTCATCGCTTTAACAGTTTCAGCAAAATGGCCACTCCCACCATCAAGTATATCATCACGATCAACACTTGTGAGGACAATGTAATCCACACTGGAACAGAGAACCACAATAAAAAAAAAAATTGCATCTGTGAGTGTATACAAATAGATCTACTCTCCAGTAGCGTATACCTCCTAACTGTACTTTCCATATTAGGGAGAAGTAGTATAATCATGAGTACACTTCGCAGAAGTGGATGACGACCTCACATATAGTTATCAACAAATAAAACATAATGTGGGAGTAGGTACAGAAAAGCCATGAAAGATACCAGGAAAGCATGATTTCTATAAGCTTTAGGGACAAATGATATTTACAAACTCATGCAGAGCATGTAAGGCAGTTTATTGTTTTTTTTTTTATTGTGTAGGGGGTAATGCACAGGTACAAAGTAAACTTTACTATCTTTACTTATTTGCAAGGTACCCATTCAAAAAGACATGTTTGAAACATATGCCTGTTGAATAGCTGATATGCAATGTTGGACCCATTGCTCAGCAAGTTAAGCTTTGGGGCAATTGGTAACTAAATATGGTATTAGACCTAAGGTTGGGAGAGATGCTTCGTTCAAGTCTCTTCGTTTCCCTTTGCTCTCCATTTGAATTCAACTTCTCCCTTGGTATTTTGCTTCGCCCTCTCTATGCATATTTGCATATTCACCTGCACGACGAGGCTTCACGAGAGGCAGGGTGTTGAATAGCTTGAAGTAGATTGTTGGGCCCATTTCTTAACAACATAAGCTTTTGAGTAACCTAACAATTACATACTCTTGGCGAAGGCCAAGTATGGGCATTTCACAGATTTAGGGCCCGTCTCATTATCCTAGCTTATTAGTTTATTTGCTTATTTTCCGTTTTAAATTTCGCCTTTGAATCAAGATAAAATAAGTAAAGATCAAAAGGCAAAATAAGCAAATGAGCTAACATAGTTGTCTAGTACAGATTCCATTTAGGACCTGTCTCATTATCCTAGCTTATTAGTTTGTTTGCCTATTTTACGTTTTAAATTTCGCCTTTGAATCAAGTTTTAATAAGTAAAGATCAAAAGGCAAAATAAGCAAATGAGCTAACATAGTTGTTTAGTTCAGATTCCTTTTTAACTTAAGCTTTTCTTGAGCCTTGAATCAGCCAGTACTATCTCAAAAGGCTCCATTTAAGCTGTTGAAATCCATTGACACCTTATGTTAACATCCGGTGGAGCTGTTCAACTAGATCAAATACCCAAAAGCATGGCATTCATGAGCAAAACAATCGCATCTCTAGTGCTAAAACAGAAAAAGTTACTCCTAAATTAAACATACAATACATACCCCCAACTAGCAATAGCCTGGGCAGTGTTCTCTGGTTCCATAGGATCAGGCGGGTCAGGGTTCCTGCTGGTTTTCACTGCACAAAATCTACATCCGCGGGTGCAAGTATCCCCAAGAAGCATGATTGTGGCAGTGGCAATACCATCCCCACCTCCATTCCAGCACTGTCCAACACAAGCAAAAATGCATGAATTAGAGGGGTTGACTAATGGTCCATTTGGGTAGCTACTGATTTCAGAACAAGGAATTTAATGTTCCAAACATATAAGAGGTTTGATTAAAGGTAGCCCGTAAATTCAAAGTGGAAGATGGACTGAAAGCAGGAGAATCCATAAAATCAAAGATACCAAATCAATCCTATTAATAGCTACTTCAAATCCATCAATAACCGAGCTCTCAAAATCAATGTTGAAGTACCTACGTAAAAAGTACCAAAATCCATATCAGAACTATCCTCATTGGACACTACTGTCAAATCCCTCGATTTGAAATCCATAGTTATCCAAAAGGGCCACAGGGAAGAAAAATGTTAGGCAAACAAAAGATGATTTACATGTAGTTTTTTCTTTTCATAGTTCTCCTTGCTCTTGCATAAATTTCAATACAAATCTTTGATCAAGACATAGTAGCCTAACAAAGTAAGACTCCGATTGGATGATAGGAATCATTTGAGGAATATGACATAGCTTCCTTTTATGGTTGTTAAGTTCATTGCTTTCAAGATTTGGGTAAATATGGTTTGTCTTAGGTGCTGTCAAATAAGCAGGGTTTCTTTTTGTTTGTGTTTCAGGATAAAGGGGCCTTGAGTAAAATTATTGAGTCTGGGCCATCGTATTTTGGGGGTAGCCTGATGATGCCTAAGAAGTGCAAACCCCAAATGAACATTGAGAAGGAGCAGTTAACTAATATCCCAATTTGGGCTCAGTTTTATACTATCCCCCCTCGAGTATTGGACTGCTGAAGGCCTATACTGAAGGGCTTTATTCATCTGGTCTTCAAAAAGTGGAGGTTTGGGCATGAAGAAAAGTAGAATTGATATGGCCCTTGTAAATCAGCACTGGCTTGATGTCTTCTCAGAATCTGAGGCTATCTGTGGTGATCCTAGGGTGTTTGATAATAGTCCTGTAACAATGAACATCTTGCCACATGTGGTGATCCTAGGACATTAGCAGCAACTGTCTATCATCTCTTGATTGAGAGGAGCTCCAGGATTTTTCAGAGTAAAGCCAGGTCCCCTGAGGTGGTGCTGATGTCTGCGGAAGCAGCTTGAGGACAGGGTTTACTCTTAGGAAAGGGTTTACTCTTAGGAAAACATCGTAAGTACATATGATAATGGGTTACTTTGTATAGCTTGGTATTTTTATATGAAGATTCTTAAGCTCTCTCATGGGAACTCTGTATAGTTTTAGGGGAGTAGAGCTGCTAGGTTTTTGCTAGATCTTTCGTTTGGTTGGTTCTGGATTGTATTCACGGTTATGCCCGATTTGATCTCTTGTTCTGTTGTTTTGGCAATAAAATACGACTTTCACCGATAAATGAATAACTAAAAATGTGATGCCATATGTCCATGTTCTTATGTTTGAAACAAACTGAAATAGGACTGACTTTCGATAACATATCTAACCAGAACCACAACTAAGTAAGGATCTGATACTTTCCCTCTCCCATGTGAATCGTGATCCCTTCCCTCCTCCCTTGTTTATTCATTTCCATGCTCAATCGAAAAGGGGGCGGGGGAGAGGGGGGAGGGGGGAAAGAAAACAAAATGTGGACTCTAATGAATGATTACTTGGACAAGCTTACCGAACTCCCTCGCTTTATTGAAATCGGTTGTGCTAACCACAGCCCACTACGCAATAGATAATGCACAAAGAATGCCAAAAGAGTTAAAATTTCAGTGCACTTTTCACAAATATCAATGCACTTGCAAATATATTTATGCGCGTTTCACATATATCAATCCCCTTTTTCCACATTAACCACTACCTAGGCTGTGAATAGAATTTTCCAAATTGAATTAGGGTAATGAAAAAACATAGCTTAAACTATAGGAGAGAGCAGGAAGGGAAGATGGAAACGAATGAGTGAATAAATACTTGTGTACCTCTCCAATGTTGGGACACTGAGCTTCCTCACAAACAGTGTTGAGTTTCAATCGAGACAAAGACTCCTTCACCTCCTCATACTTCTCCCCTTGGGGCGCTTTCTGCCTCAACCACTCTGGCTTCTTCACGTTTGGATCCCTCCCAGTGTAGGGCCCCACGCCCCCTCCCTTAGAAGAAGACCCATCACCGCTAGAAACCCTACCTTTTGAAGGCGATGATAACGATGAATTGCTAGTACTACAACTAATTCTTCTTGCAAGAGAGGAATTACTCCTACTGATGAATTGCAGCTGATTATTGCAGTTCGGAAGAGGTTTGGGAATTCGAATTAAAGAGGAGGAAGAGGAGGGTTTGATCGACGAGCACTGATGAATCATTTTGATTGCAAAATCTGAAGAGCGGACTGATTTTTTGAGAAGAATGCGGTAATTAATTTAGTTTGATTACACTCCGTTCAAAAAGGGACAAGAGAAATGGGAAAATTCTCTATCCCTCTTCCTCCTCTCGTCTTCTGTAATTTGGGAAGGAGGAGAGAGAGAGAGCGCAATAATCAATCAAGAAGGTAGCCAGTAGGCTTCGCCGCTGCTTTGTAATCTCCGTCGCCAGCAAAGTTTCGTCATTATTTTCGGTAGTTTGGTTGGTAAACCGCTACAATACGCCTTAAAATTGACTCGCCCAGACCCCGTGAGGCAAAATTTCAGTATTTTGGGAAAATTGCAAAAAAAAAAAAAAAATCTTCAACTCTCAACACAACTATTCCATATACACGTGAGCCTTCAATATCAATTAAATAGCTTCGGCTTATACAGTCCGTTATCAATTCTCACCCTAGTTTCATGTTGTGTCCGTGGATACCCGCTTATTGCGGTGAAGGCTTGTACACAAGATGGCTTATCAACGAAACCATTTTGACACCTATTGCGGCGTGTCATTTTATCGATGGTGCCCCTTGTGACGCACTTATACATTGACAGTCACTACATGGTTTTAGGAATCAAGAAATCATATTGAGATCCCACGTTTGGAAAGTGAAGGTGTGGTCCAGACCAGACGCCAAGTGGCGTTTTCGCAAACTGACTAGTGGCTGACGGACATTCTAGCAACCAACAAAAAATAAGTGACTGGTGATACTCTTAACAAATGATAGTTTATCTAAGACATATTCTCGCACGTGTAAAGGATAATACTCCAACTTCTTTGGCTTCAAAAAGTTCAATCAAGAGGTTCTGCTAGTTAGAATCAAAGCATACGAAAAGTCATTTTCATCATAGGACTTTGCCCAAGGCGAGACTCAAACATTTACCAAGCCAAATTAGGTTGTCTACACCGTCCTATAACTAACGGAAATGTTAGGTCATCAATTTCAAGATACACAAACTATGTCAATTTAGTAATGTCACAAAGTGCAAGGATTAAGAACTGATAAGTGAAGGTCAAGGGAAAAATCAAACATTGTCTCATTGTCTCATGAACGATGCACTATTAATCAAGTGGTGGTGGAGGTACGGTATGGAAAAAGAGGCCTTGTGGAGGAAGGTAATCAAAGCCAAATACAAGATGAATGGCAGTACTTGGTTTCCAAATCTGATTTGTCAAGGAGTGTCTCAACAATCTGGAAAGAAAATATGCAAACCAAGGAGAGAAATCCAAGAATGTATTCTCTTCATGAGCAATGCAAAAATCAAAGTGGGAGATGGCAAACAAACTAGGTTCTGGCTTGATGCATGGCTGGGCCAACAATGTTTTGCTGAAGCTTTTCCTCATTTATTTAGATTAGTTTGTCAACATGAGGAACTACTAAGTGAGGTTTTGTCAAGGAGGGTTGAATCTCATTGTTGGGGGATACAACTAAGAAGGCGGCTGTATGATTGGGAAAAGATTTGATGGATGAACTTCATTCAATTCTTGATGGATCTGGCATCATGCTAAATCTGGGGTGCAACGACTGTCTCATTTGGGAGGGCAACACATCCAAAATTTTCAGTGTAAAGTCCATTGTTGAGTTGGCCAGTCCTCAATGCATTATTGCTACCAATGCTTTTGATTTAATCTGAAGGAATCCAGCCCCCTACAGAGTGCAATGTTTTTGCTGGCTGGTTCACCTTGGCATAATCAAATCCTCAGAATTTTTGCTCAGGATTTGGGTCATCAATAATGAGGAAGAAACTAAATGCAAGATCTGTTCAATGCATGTAGAATCTATTGATCATCTATTTTTACACTGTTATCCAGTTTGGCTTCTATGGTCTAATATCATGCAATGGTGGGGATTATGTTGGGTATCCCCAAGATCGATTAAAGACTTATTTGTTTGGTGGAAAGACTGGAGACTGAAAAAGGAAAAAAGATTGTTATGGGATGCAATTCCAATGGCAATGCTCTGGTCAATATGGAACATGAGAAATGATTGTGTTTTTTAGAACCAAACACCTGACTGGGAGAAAATTTCAGAGCTCATCAAGACCGGAATTGCACTTTGGGTAAAAGCTAAAGCTGGGGATCAAATTTCACAATTGACGACTTCCTGTTTAGACTTAAAAGCATTATTGATTCCTTGTAATTGTCTTTCTTTTAGTAAGTTTCCTGCTTGTTGTTGTCTGTTTTCCTTTGGGGTTTGAGGGTGTTTCTCTGCTGGTTCTATCCCATGTGGGTGTTTCGGCCTCTCATTCCCTTTTAATATATGTATCATTCAGAGTTTAGTAAAGCTCTTTCCTTTTCAAAAAAAAAAAATAGTGTAAATAATGGGGCTTCTCTCTCATTTTTGTCGTACACGCATGCATGTCATAGCTTTAATTGAATTGATTTTGCGCGTAGTGGTGTTTTTGTCCTTTACAAGTTAATCGTAAGAATAAGGTGTTATTTGACGTCATGGATAGTCAAAGGGGTACCTGAGTATCCAAGGTCACGTGGCACTCCGCTACCGAATCCCGAGAACCGAGAACGTAGCATCGATCAAGGCTCGGGAAGACCAAAAGGGCAAGAGAGCCATCAGAAAATTTACATACCAGTATGGCTGTTTTCCCATACCGATATCAAGCAATCAGCAAGTCTATATACCGGCATGGTTGTTTTCCCATACCGATATCCAGCCCGTTTTATGCAACTTTTGTGCCCCGAACACAGCTTATTTCCAGGGGCATTTTAGACCTTTTGTACAAGGTTTTGAAGGCTATAAAAGCCACCAAACCCTAGATTTTAGGGCATCTATTATTGTCACACACTCTTTCTACCTCCCTTCTTCTTCCCCACTCTTTAGCTCTACCTTCTCTCTAGTTTTTAGGTGTTTATCTTTTGGATTCAAGGTTCCGGCATTCATTAAAGTTGTAAGTGACTCACTAATCTATATAGATCCGTGTTTTATTTCAAGACATTTCATGTTTTGTTTTTACTTACGACTCTCCATATTTACTTTAAGTATGTGTGAGTAGTCATATAGGCTTGGTTATGGGGTAATTATCACTCCATGACTTAGGTTCGTTAATGGCTCCTCAGATTTTAGGCTTATTGTTGGGTTTGTAAATAGATTAAACTCATATTTTTTGTCTAAACTTAGAGTTGTTAACTTTCTTGATTGGGTGTAGACAATACACTTGGCACATATAATGCTTTGAACCATGACATTCTAGGTGTTCTATGAGATGCTTGATTGAGTTTATTTCCATTTACAAACCCCTTATTTGAGAAGAAAATCAAGTTTTATTGCCATATCTTCCGGGTGGGATCACGTGTCATTGAATCCCATTTGAGTTATAATCGAGAAGCTATTAACGGCCTAAGTTATGGGTGGTTTGAACCCCTAATCGGAGCCCCTTTTAATTAATCGCAAAACTTCATTTTCTAGTCATTTAGAGGTAGAGAGAGAACACCGAACAAATCCACTCTTAAAAGTTGGCCATCTTAAAGCTGAATTCTCATCGTAAGACAAATTCTCATGCCAGTAACATTTGGTCCATGTGGATTCGACTCCGGTCTTCCGGGTATTATGCTACAATCGATATAGCCCTACACTTGGGGCGTCTTGCACTACAACACAACACTAGGTTGCAAGCATTTCGCGGCCTATTTTTAACATAGAGAAAAGAAACAAAAGAGCGGAATTTTTTTAAGAAATCTTTGAAGGAAAGTGTGAAGGAAAATTTAATATACTCAATGAAGCACATGTTCAAACACGGAGTACGGGGTGCGGGTACGAGATGCAACAAAAATCTAAAAATGTAGGGTATAGATATGGCAAGGGTACAAAATAATTTTCTATAATTTTTTTTTTATCTTTCTTGCATGCTATGAAAAAATTGGACCTTATTCATTCATGGACATCCCACCTGCACTTATTAAACCTATATTTTTCATACTGTTTTTTTTTCTTTTTCATGTGCGTACTTCAAATTAGTTCTTTCGCAAATAAGAAAGTATAGTATAGATAAATAAAAAAAAGAAAAATAATTATGAACATTCACAATTAAAGTATCTCGTGCATAAAAAATATTAAAGGTTTAGAGAGAGAGAGAGAATAGTCATAACAGTGTCGTACTCATCGATGTACCCATCCCATACCATGGCGTATTGGCGACGTAACAAATACCAAAACATACCAAATACTCATACGCCAACATCTTTGAAGTACTCTTGCTTCATAGACAGTGCTTAATTCTTTGTGCTGTTATTTTGTTCATTGTTTCCTCTCAAACCAAAATAGGGGTAGGTTCGACTCGTTCTTTTTTACTAAACTAACCCAAAACTCGAGCTCGGCTTGATTACGAAACGAGCTATCCCAATTGTTTGCAGTCTATTAGAGTATCTCCAATCCTTACCCATTTTCCTACCCAAACCCAAAATTTGAGTTAAAACCTCTCATCTCCAATGCCATAGTCACATCCTACCCATTTTACCATTTTCCTTACCAACCCAAATTCACACCCATTTTTCTGAACACTATTTTCACTTTCTTCCTATTTACAAATGTGTCATTTTGACTTACGATTTTGGAGGGAAAACTTGTGAAATACTAGATTTAGGCAAAAAAAAAAAAAAAAGGTGTAACATTAGAAATGACAAACTCAAATAAAGCTTTTGACTCAATTTTTTACCCAAATATAAAAAAAAAAAAAAAAAAAAGTAAGGATCGGAAATCCTCAAAGTGAAGATTGCCATAAAAAAAAAAAAAGGAGTTGCTGCCAAAACCTTCACACTTAGTCGGAGAAGGGGATGTTGCTTGGCAGCACTTGCACAGCACCTGCTGTGCAATGACCAAACTTGGTAGGCAAACTACTTGGTTTTCCAAATGTGATCTCGTGGGACCCATTTTCGGGTCCCACACAAATTATCCGAACCGTTAAATAATTTTAAAAAATCAGGACCATTGAATATTTTTACGTAATTGATCTAATTCGTTTGATTTTCATTCATAATTCAGGACCCTGTAGGTTGAAATAATCTTCCAGAAAATTTATACTATTTTGCGCTAAGTAACCCAATGATCTGAACCATAAGTGTTGTAGGGCTTCTTGAGAAGAGCATCCAGTAAAAAAATTGTTTTGATCCAACATCGCTAGGTATCGAAAAAATAAATTTTTTTAGTTTTTTGATACCTATCGATGTCCCAACAAGATAATTTTTTTACTAGATGCTCTTCTCAAGCAGCCCTACAATACTTATGGTTTAGATCAATGGATTACCAAGCGCATAATCGTATAAATTTTCTTGAAGATTCTTCCAAACTACAGGGTCCTGAATTCTGAATGAAAATCACACGATTTAGATCAATTACGTAAAACTATCCAATGGTCTTGATTTTTTTCAAGAGCACTTAAATAATTATTTTAAAATTATTTAGCGGTTCAGATCATTTGTGTTGGACCCGAAAGTGGGTCCCACAAGATCACATTTGACAAACCAAGTGGTTTGCCTACCAAACGTTGCTGTTTGTCACTGCACAGCAGGTGCTGTGTAGATGCTGCCAAACAGCATCCCCTCCTCCCACTTAGCCATTACGAAAATGCTAAGGGTACAAAAACTCGGCGCAATAAAAATATACAATGTAAAGAGTAACTCCACTCCTTACTCTTTTTTTTACTCAAACTCAAAATTTGAGTTAAAACCATTAAAACACTCCTCCACTCCTTACGTGAAATGAGGGATGGTGATCGCCGAGCACGGATGGCTCGGATGTGGTCAGCATGCATGATGTTACCCATACCTATATCAAATTGAGTTTTTACTCAAACTTAAACTCAAATAGAGTTAGACTCAAACCTTTACTCAAATTTTGAAAGCAAATTTGACACCCTCATATTTACAGTTTTGCCATTAATGAACCTTTTACTCAAATTTGCACTTGAATTTGAGGTTGCCCATTGGAGTACACAATATCAAATGAAGTTTTCACTCAAATTCGAGTAAGAATATGAGTAAGGAGTGGAGATGCTCTAACGGGATTTATTTTGGGTCCAATCGTTTACTATTAATCTTTGAATATCTTTATAAAAAAATCAGTAAAAATGACTTCGATCAATATAAAAGTCCATCATGCCCATAGCACTCCAGAAAAGAATTCTGATCTTCAATCTCTGAACCCTGGTTAACTAACAGCAACAATGGGACTCTTCGGAATCCCATCCACACTGCTGGAAAGAACAGGTGAAGTCCGCTAAGCACTAGGTTTGGACAGGCCAACAACAACCACACCGGGGACTACGCCATACCCTTCACCTTGTACACTCCCATCCTCAGTGGCTCTTTCCAGCAAGCAGAATCTGTTTCCAGAGCTACCAATATTCTTATGCTCCACCTCAGCACCAACCCAGGAAACCACAGAACCTTCCAACTCAGAACTGAAAAGAGCCTCTCCAGCAGAAAAGGCCTTTGCCATCCTTAACAATCCAGACTTTATTCACATGTTTCGACCCTGCATTCACATTCAAAGGGTAATCAGCATGACCAAAAGCCTGGCTTTTGCAACATTTTAGAGGCCTCCATGGATACTTAATCACCAGATATGCAGAGTTGCCCTTAGCAAACTTCAACTCAACATTCTCACAAACCCTTGCTGAACCAAGTCTATTACTAGTTTCTGTCAATTCATCAGGATTAGTTTCTGTCAATTCATCAGGATAGAGAGGCCTTCCCACCCACGACACTAGCGATATACCTATAACCTTGGGCATTCCAATATCCAAATGAATATTATTAATCTGTATCCACAATGGAACCTTTGTCATCCCCACCTTCTCCAACTCCATCTTGTGGATACCACTACTTTAACACCATAAGCCTGCCCCTAAAATGCCAAGGGCCAGTCTCTACAATCTGCCTATAGGCACTAGCCTCATCAAATTTGAAGAAGAAGAAGAAACCCTTACCATTGGACAACACCTCCTGCAGACCAACCTTGGACCACATCTTGAAAGCCATAGATTTGACAACCTAGAAGGGCAGCTTTTCATCAACAAAGTATGCAACTAAACAATTTTTTCATTGAACTGCCCCTTCCTCCTGTACACTAGCAAGAGGAACAACCATCACCTTCTGACCATCCACAGAAGGTGGGAAAAATTCCAGATTCGTACTGCGAGCGACATCCACAGGAGGTGCTACCCTATCCCTCCAAGAAGGAATGGCCAGAGCATGCGAGCCCACCCTACCAGACTTACTTAGATTACAAGCCGCAAGAACCTTGTTCTTCTCATACAAATTCTTTTGCAACGCAAGAATTCACAAATTCAAACTCTTAATTTGCCGAACAGTAGGTGTATCAGAATTAGAAATCACTTTATGATCATTATTCAAGACCGAAACCGACTCCAACAAATCCATAAAATTAACAGATTTAGCCCTATCATTACCATCTTCCTTGAATAGGAGAGAAAACAGGCAAGAATTGATGTGCACTAGCAGAATTTCCAATCACAATCTTAAAATCTCTCAGAGAATTAATCATAGGCGAATTTGCATTACGTACTATGAAAAGACGAACTAGGTTTTTGCGCACAAATAGCATATGCAAGCGTAGGGAATTCCACATCAATGTTCATAATTGTTCACAAAATGAAGAAGAAAACTAACCAGGAACTTTGAGATTTAGCCGAGCAATCGAACGCAATCAAAAGCAGAGGAATTAGGGAAGAAGACGATCTAACAGAATTTCCTGTCAAATTGCCATTAAAACCTCTTCTGTGTTTTAGATCTTTCAAACAACTCTCTCTTTTTCTCTTATTTGTTATTTTGTTATCTTCAGTTGTCCGTGAGTGTTTATTTCAGAAACCAAATAGAGCATTAATGGTTTTGAATACATCTAAATCATGTATATTTGTTGTTCAATTCTGGTATGTCAGACAAGATCTATCCTTTACCAATCGATAACCTGTTCCTAATGCAGAAGTTGATCTGGCATCTATCTAATTAACTGCTTATCCATCTATTCTCATTGAGAAGTGATGTTTTAATGCCATCTTTTTAGGTAGAGAAATATAAATATCTGTATTGTTCTTATATATTGTTCTGCAGACTTAGAACCTTTTTTATCGGTCATGTCCTGTAAATGTGCATATTAGAACTACTTTTAAAGTCGTAACTATCCAACATATGTGGCTTTTTACATATATTTTCTGTAGGGCTCGGATTGTGTGAATCCATTTGTTGCTCTGCAGACTTGTATCAATGCTAATCCTGATGCATTTGCCAAGGACATTTTGGAAGACGATGAAGACAAAGAAGAAGAAAAGTCTGCCCAAGAATACAAGATAATCCCTCCGGTTTGGTCTTCAGAATCACAAAGGCCGAGGCAGAGGCTTTAGGGAGTTAATACTTTCTTTTCGTCAATTCAAGGCAACCCCTGAAATAAGGCTATCGTCTAGGATGTGGGGAAGAAATGCTCTTTCCGTTTAGAAAAGATCATCTTAGATTTCTAATTGCCATGTCCTTTAGAAAAGTTATTTCCTTGTTATTTCTTGTCATCTGCATATTTTATCCCGGTTGGGTGTGTTTCTATCAGGTTTGGGAAGAGAAAACCCTTCCTGACTACAAAAAAAAGAGTACATGATCCCTGTTCAGTCACCTTTGTGGCACAGTTCCTCTAAAGGTTAACATATTTAAGCTTTTTTATACGGAGACAAGATCCTTTCTAGTTCTTTTTTTTAGGGACTTGACGGTCTTGTTGAAGCAAATGTGGGTTATTTTGGGTCAACTTGACGATCAGTGCCTTTCAATTTTAAATTTCTTAGAATGAATTGACTTTGTCATTTTGATTGCTTATCAATAAGTACATCCAGCTGAGTAATTCAAAATATGTTCGTTCTCTTCCAGGTTTCTTTTCTTATTTGATCATTTGGACAATGAAAAGAAAGGAGTCGTGATCACTATATGAGCAATTTTCAATAGTTCAACAATTAATCTAGTACGTCCTGGTCATTAGAGCACATCCCAATCTTTACTCAGAATATTACAGCTTGTGAGTAAAAACTCACTCCGATGGGAAAGAACTTCATTTTGAGTGAAATTGTCATGAATCGACAGTCGACTTTTGCGCAAGTTGTATGAACTAGTAAAGGATTAATTAGATGATAGTTCTTGGTAGAGCTCTCAATTATGTTTTCATCCCTCGCATCAGCAAGGGTTAGATTTAATCCTTTAATTGTTTGATTTATCAACTTAGGGGGTGTGCCGCTTTTTTGGCTTTTTTATGTGAGAGCTCGAAAAACGCCTTGACTTTTTGTAGTTTTTTATGTGATGTATTGTGAGGGGATGATCTGTCTCGAAAATTGTAAAAAACTGGTTTTTGGCTTTTTGAGTTAGTGGAACGGGGCCTTCCCGCTGTACTGTAAATATATGTATACATATAGAGAGAAGTGTACGACCTAAATTTGTGGGATTGTTTGTTTGGAATATAGGAGTAAGTGATTAATCAAAATAGTAAGGAATTATAGTAAAATTAAAAAGAAAACTCATTAAAGCCAAAAAATAAGTTGAAGAGCGTGATTTTTCGTTCCGCTTTTTGGGTTTTTGAGTTGTTTTCAATTTTGAAATTCAGTTGTTTTCAAAGCGATCAACAGCTTTTTAAGGCTTCTAATTTCTCTAGTTGAGATGAATCAAATTTTTTTTTTTTTTTGATGGAGTTACTTACGATATTAATAATTTCCTTAAAACGAAACGATTGAAGAAATCACAAACTTAACTTGTTAGAAGAAAAAAAGAAGAAGAGCAATTGGTATCACTTTAGTTGGTCACTCTTACACATTTTTTTAGAGAATGTTATAGGTTAATCTTTGCCAAAATATAAAGATTGATTATTAGCAGTTGGGCTTAGTGTAATTATGAGCTCATGTTTCGCTTAATAAAATTTAAATACTTAAATTCTTCCTCTTTTCTAATACAATACGTAAACTACATTATAACCCAACCCCCCTCTACTTTAACCGACTCCGAGTTGTCCCTAAAGTTTAAACTTGGACACTTCAACTATAGGTATCCTAAATGTGCTTAACACCGTTATTGGAATGGACAAACTTACTCTTTCACCCATGAATCTAACTCCCCCAATTCTCTCTTAACGTCGTCAGTTCCATATGATCTAAAAATAGCCACAAAAAACGAGTGATGACTCTTTAAGAATTTATACCCAACTGGCTAATCCAACACCATCCTCCATCCATTGCCAGTGTCACCTAACAGCCACCACTTCAACACCCTAAAGCAAACCCTAGAAATATCGACACACATATATAGGTGTGTGTATTTATATACATACATATATATATATATATATATATATGGAAAAATCTACAATACACACACCCTTTTAAGTGTGTACGATATGCATCCATTGTGTGGTCCATATTGCGCCAGCTCATAATAAATGACCTGGAGAACCGGTCATTCGTAACATTTTTGTGTAATTCGTAACTTCTATACTAAGAATTCGTAACTTTTAGACAATATGATTCGTAACATTTTTTTTTCGTTTCGTAACTTTTCGTGTGTTTCATAACTTTTCATGGGTTTCGTAACTTTGAGATAAAAAATCGTTACTTTTCTCAAATATGATTCGTAACATTTTTGTACGTTTCGTAACTTTAGACAAAAATTCGTAACTTTTTCATAAATATGATTCGTAACATTTTTGTACATTTCGTAACTTTTAGACAAAAATTCGTAACTTTTCACAAATATGAATCGTAACTTTTTTGTACGTTTCGTAACTTTCAGACAAAAATTCGTAACTTTTCACAAATATGATTCGTAACATTTTTGTACGTTTCGTAACTTTTAGATAAAAATTCGTAACTTTTTACAAGTATGATTAATTTTTTTTTCTTCAATTTGTTAGGTCACCTGTTGCTCAGGTTAACAAGTTTCTAATTCGTAACTTTTTGTAATTGATTCGTAACTTTTAGCGATCCAACGGTAGATAACATGGGTGCATATGATACACACCCAAAAAGGGGTGTGTATTATAGCCATTTCCTATATATAATTTTATGGCCGGTGATGGTGGTGGTGGCATTGGTGTTAATGGGTTTATGGAAGGGAGATTGAAGTCCACTTCTAAACAAGGTTACAAACACAAATAGTAATACGAGTAGGCCGTGTTTTTCAAGCTCATTTATTGAATCCCAAAATGGAGAATTCCTGGCAGAGTCTTGGGCATGAATAGAAACATAGTAATTTGCAATTGGATTTGAATATGGTTGGATTTTGGGTAAATTTCACTTACCTCTCCTGAGGTTTCTGACAATTACAGGGACCTCCCTAAGGTTTTTGAAATTTCACTGATCACCCCTACTTTTGAAAATAAATTTCAAATTCCCCCCTTCGGTCAATTTGCAGCTAACTGGGTTAACTTTCATTATGAAATTACGTTGTTACCCCTAGCATCTCTCTCTCCTCCTTTTATTTTTAAATCTTCAAATGTTTATATCTTTTGTTTTATATATTCATTTTTTATGAATATTTAAAATCTACTCGAAAAGATCCACAAAATGAGATCCATATTCAATGTGAAATTATGCAAAAATAAAATCTTAATTTTTCAATGTGAATTATAATGTTACATAATTTAAATTTTTCAATGTGTAACTCAAAATTTTAAACCTCAAAATTTTTACAACTTTTTTTGTTCATATTCATTTTTCATAAAATTCATGTAAAATTTAAATTCTAATTTTTGAATGTGACAGTATAATTAATATTTGCATTGAAAATTTGAAATTTTATTGGGATAAAGTTAATTAGAAAAATGGGCTTGCAAATTTACCATGTTCATTTAATTAAAAATATATTTGGAAAAAACTAAATTGTTAAACAAGAAGATTTTATGATGTTTTCGTACAATTTTTGCTTAAAATTTTGACTTACACATTGAAAAATTTAAATCATGTAACATTATAATTAAAACACATTCAATATAGATCTCATTGTGTAGATCTTGTCACGCCCTCGATTTTCTAAAAGATAAAGTAGATATTTTTAAGTAATAACAAGTATATATCTTCCATAAGTTCACCTTCCACTTGTCTCACTACAACCGTTTCCTGTGCATTCACCAATTAGAATCAAAATGGGCACCCATGCCCCATGGTAAAAACATGATTAAGATTCAAGTTATTACATTCATTCGAATTTTACAAAAAAAATCATTCAAAAAAAATATACATTTATCTACCCAAAATCAGGGCTCATGAGATAGTGTGATGACTCATTCCTTATATGCTTTTCAAAGATGCAATGCTTGTGTTGGGGCTTTGTCTAGTGTTTGTTCATTAGTCGTGTTGTTGCCTCTTCCATTCCCTTTTAATCTTTGTTATCCCTTTCATAGATTAATAAAGTTTTTTGCCGTTCAAAAAAAAAAAAAAAAAAAAAGATGCAATGCACACCATGCATTCCAACACATGCTCATTGATTGGTACCTGAAAATAAAAGGGGTGAGCATTCACTTCACCCAGTAGAGGTTTCTTAAATAAGTTTATAAATGCTTAACAAAATATAATGAAAGTGATGAATAATCGTATCAAACGTCCACAAATTGTCACGCCCTCGATATTCAACATAAATAATCAAACATTTACTCTTCAGGACATTACAGAAATCCACCTTACAACTTCCCAAAAACTAACTCACATTGTCAATTTCATTGTACAAGGTCAAGAGCTACGTCGGTCCCCAATTC
>JAXBDA010002460.1:0-42428 GCA_036023075.1 Gaultheria prostrata
AAAATACACAATAATTATTCATATGAGTATCAATATCACAAGATTAATTATATTTCTCTTTTAATAAAATCTATTTTGTTATCATCAAAATCACTAAGGTTCTATAGAAACCTTTGGGCTAACAAAAATAAAAATAAAAATATTAATATTCGTTGCAACCCTAAGAAGAAATTTTGATTTTTCGTCGCGACACTAATAAGAATTTTTTTATTTTTTCAGAAGTTTATTCTTCATTTTGCATATTGAAAAAGGAAAAATGAACTGAATTATCTAGCCTTGATTCAAATTTGGAATTGCCAATTTGACGGTTTTTCCATTGCTAAAGTTTATTCCCATCATATTGCCAAATTGTATTATACTGAATGGCTTCGAGTACAAACAGCTGTTTTATAGGAGTAAATCTCAAAAGGCTCTTTTGGCAGCCGAATTGAAGCCTGTCAAATATGCATCTAAAGGCAAGATTGGAGGAACCTTTGCATACCTTTTTCTTTTACTGTTTATTTGTTAATTTGGAGCTCCACGGCGGAGTTCACTGTTACCAAATACGTTTACTTTTTGTGATTAACCGAGAATATAAATACAATAAAACCAGAATGCAAAACCTGTAAATCAATGATAATAAAAGGGTGATCAAGGCGAGTGTGACACTCTGTATGATCACCATTTTGTTCTCATCTATTTTCAGATTTTGCATTCTGATTTTATTGTATTCATATTATCAGTTAATTACAAAAATTAAACATATTTGCTAACAATCTTAAGACATATCATGTCCCCGCTATGGTGCTTACGGTTTGCATTGGCTGCCTATCTCCTAGCACTACTTGATCGGAATCCCCCAAAGCAACACTACAATTGGAGGCCTGGCAAAACATTCATACTCTCTCGTATAAAAGGACTTGGACTCAGGGAAAGTTATAGAAAAACAAACACTAAAATGAATGAAGGATTCCATTTATATAGATTGACTGCAGTTCAAAAAATTTATATAGATTGACTCGTGACTCTACGAATAGTCATAAGGAGAAAGAACATTTCTGTTCATCAAAGTTCATCCGTCTACGATAAACAGGTGCCACACAAAAGTCACGATTCTAAATCGAGTCAATTCACATTCACACCATGAATAAATTAGTATACCCTATAACATTTTCTAACCTTGACTCCCGTTTGAGTTACTCTAAGGCCCCAAAATGTCCAAGCTGCCTCTTTCATGGGTGCGCACTGCGCAGTCCTCTGAAATCTAAGCCCAAATGACTTCTCTCTTCTTCTTTTTTTGTTTAAGTTTTGCTTTATTTCTCAAACTTTTTATGGGTAGTTTTCTAAATAGAAGGTGATGCTCATAAATGTCTCACAATATATGTTTCATGACGGTCACAGAAGCTTAATATCTTTTCACAGACATGTAAAATAAACCCTTTTTTTTTTTTTTTTGCTCGGTAAGAAATAAAGTTCAACTTTTCTATGGAGGGAGACGAGCAAAAAAGTTTAAGAAGTAGGCAAAAAATCATTTTATGATCACCATTTTGCTCTCATCGATTTTCAAGTTTTGGAGCTCCAGGAGTTGACTGTTACCAAATATGTTTACTTTTTGTGATTAACCGATAATATAAATACAATAAAATCAGAATGTAAAACTTGAAAATCGACAAGAATAAAAGGGTGATCAAGGCGAGTGTGACACTTTGTATGATCATCATTATGCTCCCATCGATTTTCAAGTTTTGCATTCTGATTTTTTGTATTCATATTATCGGTTAATAACAAAAATTAAACATATTTGCTAACAATCTTAAGACATATTTCATCCCCTCTACCGCGCTACGGTGCTTACAGTTTGCATTGGATGCCTGTCTCCCAGCACTACTTGATCAGAATTGCCCAAATCAACACTACAATTGGAGGTCTGGCGAACCATATGTTCGTACTCTCTCGTATAAATGGACTCGGACTCAGTGACAGTAATAGAAAAACAACCACTAAAATAAAGGTAATGCTCATAAATCTTCTCTTTCTTTTTTTGCTTAAGTTTTGCTTTATTTTTTAAACTTTTTATGGGTAGTTTTCTAAACAGAAGGTGATGCTCATAAATGTCTTACAATATATGTTCCATGACAGTCACGGAAGCTTAATATCTTTTCACAGACATGTAAAATAAACCCTTTTTTTTTTTTTTGCTCGGCAAGAAATAAACTTCAACTTTTCAGCAAAAAGTTTCAAGAAGTAGGCAAAAAATCATTTTAGGGAAAGGATGAAGGGAAAGAAAGGGTTCGTCCAAATTAAGCATTGCACTTTCAACATCATTAAGCCTGTGATCGATCATCATCATCATCACTTGAAAAAGAAGCTGCTTTATATTATTGATATTGATTTTGATTGAGAAGCTAGCTAGGTTTGAAACCGAAAAAGAGGATAAAAAAAAGAAGGTTTGAAATAGACATTCAATTTCCTTTAAAGGGAAAGAGGAAATACCAAGCACTTTCCAAGAACTTGAGTTTCATTTCCTTTATAGCTAGGTACATATATAGCTGTATTGGTATGGTACCACAAATATATTTGTGGTTCATGCATGTGAACAAGTCTAGCTAGTGACTACTAGGGTACGTTTTCAATGAATTTTTAAATTTGGAAAAGCTCAAAAGTATGGTTTTGGAGATCATGGTGTGGATGGTGCCACGCTTTTTGAATGTGTTTTGAAAAAGGGGCGATCTGGGAAAAAGAAAATTTAGAGTCGCCACCCGGGGTTTCATTTTGGGAAAATGTTAGGTACCCGAGAAACCGTTTAGAAAAATAATGTGACTCTTTGTGCCGCTGAAAAAAGGTTTGATTTGCGAAAAATAAAGATTTGGGTTCGGGAGCCAAGTTACCCGCGGGGAAGTTTTGTTTGAAAAAACACCCCGCGTGCCCGGAATTTCCGGTCTCTACTAAATATTTGTGGGATTTTTATGAAAAGATTTTATTGAAAACTTTATTCATATAAACAGTAAATAATTATTCTAAAGGAATAAATAACAGTGATAAGTCAAGCAATGCAATAAAATGACATTAAATAAACAAGTAATGCAACAAAACATTTAAAGCACAAATAAATATTTAATTGAAATAATAAATGACATGAGGGGATGTAATAGTAACAATCAAAAGCCAAGGGGGGTCAGTGTAATAAAATGTATGTAAGTTTTTTTTCCAAAACAGAGCATCAGAACCCGAAACAGAGCATGGAAAATCGAATTTTATCACTGACGCCGTACGGTGTTGGAATAGATGCCGCGCGGTGTATGTCTGACACCGCGCGGTGCCACTGATAGCACAAAATTTTGAAAAATTTGATTTTGTCAAAATGAAAAGGGTCTCTGTTTTCTTTGTGAAAAATATGACTTTTTGACGGTTTTGAAAGACCCCTAGAAAGATTTTTGACAAAAGAATGTACCTCCACACAAGAACGGCATTTTGCGATAATTAGCGACATCGCATAATACTCTTCCGAGAGATTTATACTTGATTGAAAACGTCATTTTAAGTTCAAGGGAGAGCTACAAAGCTTCCCTTAAACCTTGTGGACACCCCTCAGAATACAAGAATTTTGATAAGAACACGGGTTTGTACCTTGAAACGAAACCGAATGGATAAAAAATGAGGCTTATGGATTTCTGGATTTGTGAGGACAAAGGTTTATTGGGTTTGTAGCGTGATGAGTGATTGAGAGCAAGAGTTTCAATTGAAATATCTTGATGGGTTCATATGTGGATTCTCCGCTCTTCCAAGTTGTGTCTCCTGGAGCGAAACCGGTTGAGGGAGTTTGAAATTTATAGGCGAGGAGAGACGATCGATTCCCACGTTAACCAAATCCCTTACGGCAAGAGCTACGCCATAGCCAGCATGATGATATTCGTTCTGTGAGACTGAGGGCTGTCATTTCGCTCCAGGATTCGCGGTTAAAGGAGAAGATGTTGTACGGCATGCGTATGTGCACCGCACGGTGCAAACAAGTACGCCACACGGTGGCAATAGCAAAGCTTTGGAATTTAAGCCGTACGGTTTAGGAGCAAAGGTCGTACGGTTCAAGTGGGTTTATCTTTGGATCTTTTAGTTTGTTCATGACTCGATGGTTCATTCCGAGGTATACATCGCGTGTTCCTTTTTCATCATTAGGGATGCACAAGTCATCAAAATTGGGGTGTCTACAAATGACTGTTGTTATTCTTTTATTTTCATTTAGCAATTGAGGTGCCGGATTAATCTTTTAATTTCTCTCCTATATCGTGTTTGGAAATTTGATTTCTAAAAGGATCGAATTGCAAATATAGAACAAATTAGATTCATGAATTCTTCTCGATCTTTTCCTTTTTTCTGCATGTCAGCATGTCTTTTAGAAACCAAGATCCAATTACAGGGCCGGCCCTGGGCATATGCCGACAAGGCGGCCGCCTAGGGCCTCCGGTTTTTGGCAAAAAATAGGGCCGCAAATTCTAGATCACAATAAATATTATGTATGTCAAGATTTTTTCAAACACTTAGTCAGCTGCGGTGGTTAGAGGCGTGTTGCATATGCATGTTCACATGGGTTCGAATCCTCCATCAAGCGTAGCTCGCATAATTTTTCCCACCTTTTACAAAAAGGAAAGGCTTGAAAGCCGCCTGCTTAAGGGGTCGAACTCACGACCCCTGTGCATGGAGGTTGCAAGCCAATAACCACCAAGCCAAATGGCTTTCTATTATTTCAATTGGAACAACTAATATATATAAAAAGAAATTAAAGGCTCCATTATCAAATTTTGTTTAGGGCCCCGGAAATCTCAGGGCCGGGCCTTCCTAATAAAGTCTACGCTCAGATACAAAGCTAGCTATTATTGTTAAGTCTCAATTAACTACAGGGCCTGATTTAAAAAATCTAAAAATTGAAGGGCCCTTTCGCCACAAAGATAGAATGACTTACCTCTATGTTATCTTTCCACGAGGATACGGTAGATCAACTTGCGTAATCAATATTACTGTGGCTAAAATTATGGATTAATTAATGTTTAAAACTTTAAATGATACTTGTATGCTAGAAATTCTACTTTCTTTTGTTTCAATTTTATCAGATGTCTTTGAAGGGACTCATTTGTTATTATGGGTAAATCTGTTATCATTATTATCATTTTCTACCCAAAATTATGTTCTTTTGTGTAACTTTGTGCCCATCTTATAGTTTGCTTCGTACCCTACAACTTCAGGCTTTTCTTCTTTTTCTTTCACTCTATTGCCCAAGCATTTAAGGTTAGTCTAAAAAATAAGGAATTTGGCCCATCTCCTTTTTCCAGCCTGACCTGTTATTGGGTTGTGTTGGTGGTTTTGGTTGGGCTTCCGATATGCCATGAACCTTTTTTTTTTTAACGGCGAAATTTTTTATTAATCTCTGAGAATACAAAGATTAAAAGGGAAGAGAAGGGGCAAGACAACCACGCCAAGAGAGAACACAACCCCCTAGGCAAACCCACTTCGCAACCCAGAGAAAGAAAAGAGTAGCAAGATGCCAACAGAAAATAAACCCTTAATCCTAAAGGATGAAAACACCCACAACGCTATCCTAAAGATCCAAAAAACAGCTCAAGACAGCCAAATGAAAACCATCCCAAAAACTCCCTTCCACCAAAAAATGAACTAAGCCGAACCACCTCCTATGATTACTCCAAATCAATGAATTTGCTCAACACCTCCTCATCATTGCCCATGAAGTCTTCACCTATGATCTTTGAGATTGTCCTAGCGGCTTCTTCTTCATTGAGAATGATCCGATTTTTGTTTTTAATCCCATCCGAAGAGATAGAAAGAGTTGTTGCAGCCATGGCCGACCTGACCATGAACTTTTTACTAATTAGGCATGTATGCCATGAACTTTTTACTAATTAGGCATGTAGAATATGACTCATTCAAATCTGTTTTTTCTTTTGATAACTGGATGTCTGGGCCAATTTGAGTGCCAGTGACTCTAGGGTTTGAAATGTTTGGCCTCTTTGAAAATGAAACATATGGCCTTGTTCGGTTGGGGTTTCGGAACCGGGTTTTGAGAACCTTCCCTGGTTAGCTTTTCAAGGGTTTCCAAGGGTTTTTAAGAGTTTTTGAAAACAGGGTTTTGAGAACCCGGTTTTCAAAACCAGGTTCTCAAAACCCCAACCAAACAAGGTGATAATCTCATAAAATAGCATTTATTGTTTTCTCTTAAAAACGAGTCGGGCAAACCCTTTGGGGTTACTTAGTTGAATCTATTAGTGAAATGGACTTGGGTAGTTTAGGAGAATTCCAAGGTTGGGCTGGGCTCCATCCTTTGTAAACCAACCAAAGGTTTAATTACGGGCCGGTACAAAAAATAAATATTTATTATAATTAAGGTTAGTCATTCTTTTTTAATTACCATTAAAGTCAATCACTCTTTTTTTGGGTTTAGGCACTTAGGTTGCAATTTCCTATTATAGAGTTTTAGTGGTTTAGACACTTTCATAGTGTACCCTTTAGGATTTTAGGCACTTTCATAGGGTACCCTAGGGTTTAGGTTTATGGTGCACATTCTTATTATTGAGTTTTTAGTGGTTTAGACACTTTCATAGGGTACTCTAGGATTTTAGGCACTTTCATAGTGGTTGAGTGTTAGGATAAGACTTGAGAGGTTGGGGGTTCAAATATTAGCAAATGCATGTTGGGATAAGAATTTAGAGGTTGTAAAGATGGTGCCACGTGGCAAGTCACATTAAGTACCGTGATTGTATAATTAATTTATTCACGATTTTTTGGGCAAATCGTGGTTATACGTGCAATATTTTTAATCACGTTATTTGTCCAAACCGTGTTGGTAAAGTTAAATTAATCACGATGTTTTTAGCAAACCGTGATTGTATAGTATTTGTAATCACATTATTTATCCAAACCGTGATCGTAAAACTAATTTTATCACAGTTTTATCTTCAAACCGTGATAATATTGTTGATTTGAGTACGATTTGTCATGTAAACCGTAATTATATACTGTTTTTAAACACGTTTTTTTTTTTTGTGCAAATTGTGATCTTTTACGATCTTTAACCACGGTTTGATGTCCAAACCGTGGTCTTATCTTGTTTAACATCACTCTTTATGGGTTTACATATCAGTTTGGATATACATTTGATCACAGACATAAACCGTGGTTGAATCTTGAAGACTTTTAATAACGGCTCCATCAACCACGGTTTTAAAACCGTGATTAAATTATAAACAACATGGGTTTTACCCGTGATCTTTTAAGTTTGTTGTAGTAGTGCTAGTTTCAGAGGTCCGGGAGGGGCTTTTGTAAATATTGTCCGGATGGGACTGAGAGCCGTCCGAATGGAAAATCCAGTGATTTTGAACCGTAACTCGAGAGAGGTTCTGGAAATCCCGTCCGAACGGTCAGAGGTGAGAAAAGGCCCGTTTTCGTGGATTTTAAGGTTTTCTGTAGTTGTGTTCCATTGCAACTATAAAAGAGAACATTGGGGCAGTCCTCATTGTAATCTTGATTTTCTTTCATCATAGTGGAACTCCCAAGTCCCAGCACCCTATGAAGGACGATTAAGCGATTAGCTTAAGTTGGTATTGTTGTCTTGTATTTCTCGATTGCTTGTTTCTTTTTTGCGTGCTAGATGTTTTGTTTTTAAGGTCTATCGTTATTCTTCATGTATCAATATCACGGAGCAAATGTTTCTCCTTTCATTTTGTTTTTTTCTCGATGTACCCTTATCGAGTTAAACATTGATGGAAGTAGCTTAATTAGATCATGACACTTATTTTGCGGGTAACCGAAGTACCCACCCCATGCATGTTGCTATATGTTATATAATGTTACAACAAAATTGTATGGATATTTCGAGCTCTGACCGGATGGCTTTGGTCTCTTTATAATTTCTTTCTTTGAGCATGGAAGTGAAGGTTGTATTTAAATTATGTTTGTTTGACTATATAAGATAGGACATCAATATGCATCACATGCACGTGAAAATTGACTTGTTAGGATATCCTGAAACAAATTAAACATCATTCTGTTCTGTGATCCACCTAATAAAATATTCCTTTTTATTGTGAAGGTCCAAGAAAATTATTTGTATAAGATTACTGTGATAAAATAATATATACCAAAATTAACGGACAAATGTTTTAACTATAATCATTAATTTTTAATATTTAGGGAAATGATTTCGATTAGTGCATTTCATTTCTTGGTTCTTATGAAATTCTTAATTGTAATTTTACCTAAAAGACAAGAAATTGAGTGCATTCATCAAAAAGAGAAGTGCCGAAAATCACAGTCAAGAAAGAGCTAAAAAATCCCAAATGGATAAGAAAAAATCTGTTAGAATATCTATTAATAATGTTAGAGATTAAATTTCTTCCACCGGCAGCAAAAACTATAGGTTTTCCACCACCATCATATTAGGCCCTACGATGCGTTGATAAGTAATATGAACCGTTCATCTTGTAGAGCCCCCCAAAGTAATATTCTCATTCCGAAAATTAGCTTCAACAGACATCAATAGGCGTATCAAAATATCACATTTTGGATTATTAAAAAGATGGTCATAGAAGGTTTAACTTGACAGGATTAGACCGTCCATTTTATTAACTAAAATTCAACTTTTGGTAGACCTCTTCATATCCAATCAAGCTGATTTTTTGCGTGAAAATACTACATTGTGGGCCCCACAAGATGATTGGTTCGGATTATAACAATAAACGCATGGTGGAATCCACAATAGACGTTTTCCACCGCCGATGGAAAGAATTTATTCCATAATCTTAGCCCACTGCAATTTTTATTTTGATTGATCAAACCAAATGAACTTTGATATATGAATAATTAGGAAATAAGGAGTATGTATATATTTATTATTTCCTGAAAGCTAAGCACCAATATAATGAGTGCTTTTGTTTTTTCCCACACTTTCTGAAGTTTTTTCAAAAATTTTAGACATGCATGATAGAATAGTTTTTAGACATGCATGATAGAAAATCTTTCATGAATTAAGAATATGATATGACTTGAATTAATTTTATTAGGTCATTATCACCTACTCCCTCCGTCGCTTTTATAGTGTGTACATTTCCATTTTGAGTTGTCCCTTAATAAGTGCGTGTTTTGAAAAGTTAAAATATTAATATCACCCAACAAAATGATTTAAAACCATAATAATTATTTGGCTGATCAAATAATCAGTGGAACGCTGGAGAAGGCAATTAAATCAACCGACCTATCGTACTAACAATAAGAATTAATGAGTTGCTAATAATTAAAAAGACCCCAAAAAATCAGAAGCACAAATGGGAAAGAATTATCCAAGTATCCTTCTAACTTTTTACGCATTGTTATTTTGCTAATATATGGTTATTACGTGTGGATTAACCCAAGTTTTCTGCTTAAATTTTTCGAGCTAAAATATTAATTGCACCTTCTTATTTCGGGAACCTGTCTCCTTGCCGAAATAAACGGATTAAATAATGATACAAATAAATTATGACAAACTTGAGATTACCGAAACCTATTCGCGAAAAAAAGAATCACTGGTAAAGTTCACAAGTAAGTTAACAAACTTTCAGCAAATTAACACAGGTCAATTATTTATCGTTTTAGGCAAGAAAATAAAAAATAAGTAAAAAAAAAAAGATCGTCGTTTGCAATAGACGAGAGATGTCATTGCCATCTTGGATGGTTGTTAGAATGATTTGACCTTTTAGAATGCATGCTATTAATTTACATAAAGTTGTTACGCTAATTGCATCATCAGTAGGCTTCCTTTTGTCATGTATCGATGTAAGATTTGTTAGCTGGCACGATTGAAGAAAACAAAAATTTCAAACACGTTGGACTTGATGCCTTCCTCTTTTTTCCCTTGCCAAAAGCAAGTTAACCAAACGGCTAGCGTATATGAGAGATTCATTGAATTTTTGTTACAAAGCATTAATATTGTAACAACACCTAAACCTATTATCCGATCAGCAACCATCCCAAACCTTGGAGCTAGCGTACGTGCATGCGAGTCTGAGAGATTCATTGAATTTTTGTTACAAATTTTTGTTACAAAGCATTAATGTACCAACACTTAAACCTATTATCTGATCTGCAAAAGAAGTAAGGTCACATGTTTGAATTCTATGGAAGTAACCATCACATACCTTAGAGTCACTGGGGAGCATTACTTTCAGCCAGGGTCTCGGAATTAGTCGAGCTTCCTGCAAGTTGGCCCAGACATCCGGTTATAAGAAAAAAAGAGCTTCTACGTGGATATTCAAATAAAAGCTTCAATTAATTTCTTGACTATTGAACATGCAACAAATTGTTCATGCAGAGGTTCATGAACCTGTCATTTCTTAACCATTATTTTTTCTTAACCATTATACATAGTGTTTCATATGTAATAGGGAATTGAACTTCACACCTTCCATTTCAACATTTGCATCCTTTTTTTTTGTTTTTATTAGGGTGAAATTACTAAAATACCCCTCCATTTTATAATTCCTTTGGGGTTGCAGATGTTGAAATGGAGGGATATTTCTGTAATTTCACCCTAATAAAAACAAAAAGGGAGTGTAGATGTTGAAATGGGGGGTGTGAAGTTCAATTCTCATGTAATACTATGCATAAATGCACCTATTTTCTATTGGAGGACTCCTCTGTGCAGGGCGGAACTATATAAGGGTCGGTGCCCCCAATTTTATATTTTGCATATTTTATTTTTAGATATTCTTTTAAAAAAATTGTGCAATTTCAGAAAATAATTAAAAAGTAAAAACAATTTCATTTCGAGAATACTAAATTATGATGAATGATACAGTGCCATAATGATATTGTATTCATCGAGTGATATGATAATAAAAATACTTGCAATTAATATTCTAAATTATCAAAACCATTCCATTAAAACTCGAATGATTAGATTAAAAATCATCGTACGAAGATTTCTTTTATAATTTGGGCCCCTAAAACTTCAATTTCTGGCTTCGCCCCTGCGTCTGTGTGTTCCTTATTTGAGATCATTCCACAAGTTTAGGCCAAGTTAATATATGTCCAATGATGGCATGACACCAAACAGAAGTTAGTCATAACCAAACTATATATATATGCATCTAATTCACCAGTTTGAAATTCCTACTCTTTGACTTTAAGACTCCCCAAGATTCAAATGGAGTACCAATGGAATTTGATTTCGTTTATTATCAAGAAATAGCTAACCTACAAAGGTTAAAAATAGTACTAATTGGAAAATTTGTGTTCGATCCGTACGCTTACAAGTGAACCTGAACGCACCACATCATATATCAGTTATCTATCGAATTCAAAATATGTATGTGGTCTGCAAAGAAATAACATAGATCCATGCATGTAAGCTTCATTTGTTTCGACGTAAAACATACATTTTCCTGTAAACATACATTTTCGATGTACTAATTTCATTTTTTAACTTTATGATAATGAGATTTCTTTTACCGATAAAAACAGAAGAAGCAAATAAGCATGTATACAAAACAGGCCCTTAGTATATGTCTCTTCTCTACAATGGTAAACTAGGATCTTTCGTAGGGGATGTGCTTCAAGGCTAGGCTGGCAAATCCAAGAACTGAAGCTAATAGGGTAAAACGGAACACTATCCTAATAGGTCTCTTCTCTACGGGGTTCTCTTTCTGTCTTCGTCTGCAACGGAAACGGAGGCATTAGACGCCAGCTTAGACCTTGGTAAGCCTTTCTTCTTCCAAACCTCAGCGGATATGGCATCCTCATTAGCGTAATGGATGACGTAGACAGTCGAATCAGACGCAGTGGGAATTTCTTACTTAATTAACTATGTTGACGAAAGGACCATCACTTTATTAATATCGTCACTTTTCTTTGAGCTAGGGAAGGAATAGTGGTTAGAAAACCTAGACACATTCGATGCCAGCTACTACGTACCTCATAGGGAAAGCAGACGAGGGACCGACAAAGCCCAGAGAGGACCACTATATGAGATGAAAGAGACGAGACAACGATAAGAAAGATGAGCAAATTAAAGAAACTCACATTATGAAATGTATAGGTTATGTAGTATCAAATTTAGGAGTAGGTGTACGTGGACAAAATTTTGCTATAAAATGCATAAAAATAAGTCAAAACATGAAACTCGGATCAATTCGATAAGAACATGATTAAACTTTGATTAGTGATTGTTATCACTTTAATTAACTTCATGATTAGACTTGGAAGCTGGTTATTTCTTCTTCTTCTTCTCAAGGCAGAGTGATTGAAGCTTTTGACTCAAAAGACAGTGGATTGGGTACAATGGGGGCCATGGAATCTTGAAGTTAATTAAACTTGGCTTATCTACTTTTTTGGTCCCTATAAAATTAGCTCGGTTTCAATTTTCATCCTCACAAAATTTTTTGTTTCAATTTTACCCTTCAGATTTCATACCCTTTTCAATGTTACCCTTTCCGTTAGTAAATGGACGGAAAAATGGCTAATGGTTTACGGTTGCTACAAAAATGGCTAGTGCGTACTTTGGATATTTTTTTTTACTTTGCAATATCCTTCGGATAAAAAAATAATGTTCTTTATTTATTTATTTTTATCAAATTAAACTACTAATAGAAATCTTTAATTCGGTACAAAAAATATAAAAAAATTATATACTTTAGTATTTTACATTTTTGGCTTGGTTTGTTGAGTTGCTTTACAATATCCTTCGGATCAAAAAATAAATATCTCTATTAGCAGTTTAATTTGGTGCAAAAAAAATAAAAATTTATGTGCAGTAGTACTTTATCTTTTTATCCGAAGGCCATTGCAAAGCAAAAAAAGCTCATGTCTAGCTTCGATATTGATACATGGTTATATATATAGTAAAAAATCACGTCTTCGATATTGAACCGTGATCGTTTTTCTTGTAAAACAAAACATTTTTTTGTAATTGTGGTTTACCATTATCCACATATTGTGGTTTCTCCATTCTCATTAAAATGGAAAACCCATATATTATTTAACAAGCAAATCTTTGAAAATATGATACAATCAAAACCATCCTAAATTATCTACTGACTCATGTTCAATCTTCAATCTGACAGACCAAGAAAATTAAGAAAATAAAACTATTCTAGTACAGCTCAAGCAACTATTTCTTCAACCAAAAAAGCTTGCATTAATCGACCAAAAAAGCTTCCATCTGGTAAAAATATGTTCTGCATCAAATAAAATATATAGAGCTTGTTAGAATGAGAGAGACACGAAAAAACAGAAAAGTTAGTCTCTAACAAAACTCAAACTTGTTATGAACAAGCTTTTTTGGGTATGAACGAAATAGCTAGCCATTTTTGTACCAACCGTTAGCCATTAGCCATTTCTCCATCCATTTACTAACGGAAAGGGTAACATTGAAATAGGTATGAAACCTGAAGGGTAAAATTGAAACGAAATATTTTGCGAGAATGAAAATGAAAACGAGCTCATTTTATTGGGACCAAAAACGTAGATAAGCCATTAAACTTCTACTCTTATTAAATTAAGGGTTTGAAAAACAAGTTAATAATCCCTTGTTGAAGCTAAGTATTGCAATTATATGACAAGATATCTCCCACTTAAATCAACTTGGGAGACAAGTGAAGGATCATGATGTGAGGCCGTAGGCCCAACAATATAATGTGTGTGTGTGTGTGTGTTTTTTTTTAAAGAAAAAAGAATTTTATTAATCTTCGAAATTGTTACAAAGATTAACAAGAACAAAGAGGACGGCATCATATTCCCACTTACAATGCGTGTTTTTATTGCTAGACCCATGCAGTAATGCTTCACATAGAACAGAAGATACATATTGATATTAAGTATAAAAATAAAAATAAAAATATTCGTTGCAACCCTAAGAAGAAATTTTGATTTTTTGTTGCGACACTAATAAGAAATTTTTTATTTTTTCAGAAGTTTATTCTTCATTTTGCATATTGAAAAAGGAAATGAACTGAACTATCTAGCCTTGATTCAAATTTGGAGATGCCAATTTGATGGTTTTTCCATTTCTAAAGTTTATTCCCATATCATCAAATTGTATTATACTGAATGGCGCTTCGAGTAGGAACAGCTCTTTTTTAAATCTCAAAAGGCTCCTTTTGGCAGCTGAATTGAAGCCCTGTCAAACATGCATCTAAAGGCAAGATTGGACTTGGAGGAACCTTTACATACCCTTTTTTTTTTTTTAACTGTTTCTTTGTTAATTTGGAGCTCCACGGTGGAGTTGACTGTTACCAAATATGTTTACTTTTTGTGATTAACCGATAATACGAACACAAAAAAATCAGAATGCAAAACCTGAAAATTGATGACAATAAAATGGTGATCATACAGAGTGTCACGCTAAAGTGCTTACGGTTTGCATTGGATGCCTGTCTCCCAGCACTACTTGATCAGAATCCCCTAAATCAACACTACAATGGGAGGCCTAGCGAACCATCTTGTATTCGTACTCTCTCGTATAAATGGACTCAGACTTAGTGATAGTAATAGAAAAACAACCACTAAAATGAATGAAAGATTCCATATACTCGTGACTCTACAAATGGTCACGAGGGGAAAGAACACTTCTGTTCATCAAACCGCATCCGTCCACGACAAATATGTGCCACACAAAAGTCACGATTCTAATTTGAGTCAATTCACATTCACACCACGAATAAATTATTAATTATATCCAATATTTTCTAACATTGACTCCCCGCTGGAGTTGCTCTAAGGCCCCAAAATATCTAAGCTGCCTCTTTCATGGGCGCAGTCCTCTGAAATCTAAGCCCAAATGACTTCTCTCTACTTTTTTTTCTTTTAATTGTTTAAGTTTTATTTGCTTTATTTTTTTAAACTTTTTATGGGTAGTTTTCTAAATAGAAGGTGATGCTCATAAATGTCTTACAATATATGTTTCACGATGGTCACAGAAGCTTAATATCTTCTCACAGACAAGTGAAATAAACCCTTTTTTTTTTTTTTTTTTGCTCGGCAAGAAATAAACTTCAACTTTTCTATGGATGGGGAGACAAGTAAAAAGTTTGAGAAGTAGGCAAAAAATCATTTTGATTAGGGGAAGGATGAAGGAAAAGAAAGGGTTCGTCCAAATTAAGCATTACACTTTCAACATCATTAAGCCTGTGATCGATCATCATCATCATCACTTGAAAAAGAAGCTGCTTTATATTATTGATATTGATTTTGATTGAGAAGCTAGCTAGGTTTGAAACCGAAAAAGAGGATAAAAAAAAGAAGGTTTGAAATAGACATTCAATTTCCTTTAAAGGGAAAGAGGAAATACCAAGCACTTTCCAAGAACTTGAGTTTCATTTCCTTTATAGCTAGGTACATATATAGCTGTATTGGTATGGTACCACAAATATATTTGTGGTTCATGCATGTGAACAAGTCTAGCTAGTGATTACTAGGGTACGTTTTCAATGAATTTTTAAATTTGGAAAAGCTCAAAAGTATGGTTTTGGAGATAATGGCTGTTGTTATTCTTTTATTTCCATTTAGCAATTGAGGTGCCGGATTAATCTTTTAATTTCTCTCCTATATCGTGTTTGGAAGTTTGATTTCTAAAAAGAAACGAATTGCAAATATAGAACAAATTGGATTCTTGAATTTTTTTTCTTTTAGTGCGTTTTTTCTGCAGGTCAACATGTCTTTTGGAAATCCAAGATCCAAATCCAGTCTTGGCTCAAATAGAAAGCTAGCTATTATTGTTGAGCCTCAATTAACTACGGGGCCTGATTTAAATAATCTAACAATTGAAGGGCCCTTTCGCCGCAAAGATAGAATGACTTACCTCTATGTTATCTTTCCATGAGGATACGGTAGATCAACTTGCATAATCAATACTAGCATGAACCCGTGCTATGCATGGAGACATGAAATAAATAATATGTTTTTCCTTTTTTTTGATTAGTTAAGAAATTATACTTTCAACGACAAAATGTATTGAAATATTGGATCACTTAGATGAGGTCAATAGAGTATAACAATTATATTTCCTATCTGCTCCTCTTGGCTCGAATTTCCTATGGCGATTGATTCAACTCTAAAATCATAATCTATCGATGAACTCATGCTATGCACAGAACAACAAATGACAATAAGTATATTTGAAAGGCATCCCAAAATATAGACAAACCTTTCTTCTTCTCCTAACATGAACCTGTGGTATGCACATAACGATTTCAAGTGCACACAATTAATGTCAATTTTTATCTAACAAATTTGTATTTGTTTAAATTGTGAACATTCATAAACAAATACAGTGGGAAATATCAATCAAAACCCTTTTTTGAAATCATGACCATGTTAGCTGGGATTTTTTCAAAAAAAATCTAACAAATAAAGATTGAATGAAAACGAAGAAGTTTACCTTTGGAGCGGTTGATGTTATTTGGAAACGCTGATTTTTTCTCACGTACGAAGCGTGATCTAAGACTGCGAGCTTCTTTTGCCACTTCTTTAAGTTGGTTTCCATTTGATCTATTCGACCTATTAAGTTGTCGCGTATTAAAAAATTGCAGTAAAAAAAAAAAAAGAGAGAAAAGAAAAAACATGCATATATACAAAGTCTGGAATATGGCAATTACCTATGGAGTGGTTGGTGGTGTTTTGACCGGCCATCTTCTTATTTCTTAAAACACTTGCTCTTATAGTCTTATACGGCGAGATTCTTTTGCCGTTTGCTTGGGTTGTCTTCCAATCGATTCAAGTATTGCTCTTTTTCTATGGGACAGTTGTTTCACATTCGGATCTTTATTCTCACGATCCATCCTGTGATGTTAACACATAATGAACCACACTCGACAGTGTTGTAAAGAAAAAATTAACTAATTCAGATATCTCTTAAAAAAATAAACAAAGCAGTGAAGAAAAGAAAAATGACGATATACAATCATGTCTATCAATGAGATACAGGTTATGTTAAAAAAAAAAAGAAGAAGGTAAAATTGTACAAATATGAATTCAACATTCATACTAACCAATCGAGAGAGAAGAATGGCAAGCAAGTCGTTGCGCAAGAAAAGCGAGCTATCTTCCTACATAGCCAGCAAGTCGGTGCGTGAGAATTGCATTCTCAGCACAAGTGTTACAGAGTTTGAAATGAAAAAGAATGTGAGACAGATCATTCCCTTAAAAAAAAAAAGATGTTTCTATTAGATCATCAGTTTACAAAATTCCTCAACAAATCATTCCTTAAAGAAAATTATTTTTTCCTTCTTGTTTTGGCATGCACGTTGGACTGGAAGCAAAAATATAATTCTTTTTCCTTTCCCTTGCAAAAGTATAACAAATCATTCCTTAAAAGAAAATTGCAATTCTTGTTTTCGTATGCACGTTTGGTATTGCAAAAGTATAATTTCCTTTTTTACATGGTATTATTGTTGGGATAGAAGAGGAAATGATTAATAACATATAATTCCTATCAAAACCATCCCTTTTAGGAAAATGAAATCATTACAATTTTTTTGGAGTTCATAAAATAAAAAGTAGTAAAAATTCAAAGGACACTTGTCCGCTTGTCGCGCTCACGTCTCTTCAAGTTATCCTGCTATACTATAATAGATTAGTGTAGCTAAAATTATGGATTAATTATGTTTAAATGATACTTTTATGCTAGAGATTCAATTTTCTTTCGTTTCAATTTTATCAAATGTCTCTGAAGGGACTCGTTCGTTATTATGGGTAAAGCTGTTGTCATTATTATCATTTTCTACCCAAGATTATGTTCCTTTGTTTGACTTTCTATATTGTGTCCATCTTTATAGTTTGCTTTGTACCCTTGGAACATGTGGAAGAGAAAGGAAAAGAAGAGAAAATAAAATGAGAGGAAAGTGAGAAAAGTGGGAGGAAAATTTCACTATTCACAATATTTGGATTTTTTTATTTTCTCTCTTCTTTTTCTCCAAACCAAACAAGATGAGGGAACAAATTTAATTTTCATTTCTTTTCCATCACTTTCCTTAAGTTCCAAGCACACCCTAAAACTTCAGGCTTTTTCTTTCGCTCTATTGCCCAAGCATTTAAGGTTAGTCTAAAAAAATCAAGGAATTTGGCCCATTTCCTTTTTTCGGCCTGACATGTTATTGGGTTATGTTACTGTTATTAGGCCATGGACTTTTTCCTAGTTAGGCATGTTGAATATGACTCATTTGAGTCTGTTTTTTCTTTTGATAACTGGATGTCCGGACCAATTTGCACGCCAGTAACCTTAGGGTTTGAAATGTTTTGCCTCTTTGAAAATGAAACATGTGATCTTATAGAGGAGCACTTGTTGCTTTCTCATACCAACGAGTCGGGCAAACCCTTTGGGGTTACTTAGTTGAATCTGTTAGTGAAATGGACTTGGGCAGTTTAGGGATTCTAATGTTGGGCTGGGCTCCATCCTTTGAAAACCAAAAGTCATTGAGCACAGGCATTGCACAAAAAATAGTTACTTACTAATTAGGCCCATCCACTAAGTGAATTATTGAGTTTTTTAACTTTTCATTCTTTACGAGACAAAAACAAATAAACAAAAGCCAAAAATAGTGGAACAGCCCTTTGTGATTTTGATCACACATTGACCCAGGTAATGTATTTGATTTATAAGATACTACAAAAAAAAAAATTTGTTCATTTACCCATTGTTATCCAAATTCATCTTTTACGTACACATTTTCTATGCAAAGTTTGCAAAAAGAATTGTTGAAATCACCGTTGGAGGACCAGGGGGCAGGGGTAAACACACAAAATGTGAATTTCGAGAAGTCCAAAGAAATTGTGAAATGCTTCTGGAACACCTCCATATGGTGGTCTCGGATTCTTTCCCACCAAGTAGAGGTAAAAAACGAGATGAGACGAGCCAAATCGAGCTTTATAATACTCGAGTTCAGCTCGATTGTAAACAAGACGGCTCCTACGAATCGAGTTAGGTTCAATTATTAAACGAGTCTATACAAACGAGGCGAGTGTATATAAATAAGGCGAGCTTTAGAGTGTTAAACTCGGTTCGTTTACTACACGTGCATAAAACTTGAGTTCGAGCTCGGCTCGATTATTAGACTAGTCGAACTGAACCTTAAGCTACTCGCGAGTAACTTGATTCGATCGCAGCCCCTCTAGAAACCACCCTTTTTTTTATCACCAGCCAAGAAATATAATTAGATGGGCTAAGAGCCAGGTATCGCTACATGTATGGTGCCACACCAATATTTAACGGAAAACTCATATATGAACAAGATTATTTATTTATTTATTTCAAAACACAAGATTTCAAGATTTTATACAAAACCAAAGCATGGAAACGATGTCGTATGGTTTTGTTTTGCCTTGCAAATTGCCATCTTCAGCCTTTGGCCACTGAGAGAGAGAGAGAGAGGGTTTATCCCCAAAATCTGTTGCCATGAAATCAGTTACCCAACCTTGCCTTTCCCTCCAAATTCAACCGCCAAACCCCCGCCGCCGTCAAATCTCCCTCCATTATCTCTCACCCACCACCAGCACCACCACTCCTCCTCCTCACGCCCTCTCTCTCTCCTCCCTCAAACCCCACTCCAAACACACCTTCTCAATCAAATCCCACCAACAAACCCACCTCAATCTTACCCAATCAAACACCAACAACAAGACCCAAGACGACGACGACGTCGGAGGCATCCCAATCGACCAAGTCAAAACCCTAGCCCGCTTCAAATCCCTCCACAACCACATCACCGTCCTCCAAGTCTCCCGCGCCGCCGACCACCCCTTCGCCGGCTCCCGCCTCCTCCTCCTCGACATTCCCGGCAACATCCACAGCATCTCTTTCTTACTCCCCAACAAACTCCTCACCTCCACCTACTTCGACGTCTTCGCTACTTTTCCCCCTCTCCTCCCCCCTGGCCCACTCGCCCTCCTTGGCTTCGGTGCCGGCTCTGCCGCTAAAATCATCCTCGAATCCTATCCCACTGGAGTCATCCATGGCTGGGAGATCGACCCCGCCGTCATCTCCGTCGCCCGTGAGTATTTCAACCTCTCCTGGATTGAAAGGAAATACCCTGATAGGCTTAAGGTGTGTTTATTATGCTATCACATTTTGTACTATAAGTTTTATTACTCACTTCCTTCTTTAATGTTATGTCAAATCTCAAGGGGTCATTTCTTTTATTGCCCCTTATACAATCTAGGTACTTTTGGCAACTAACCAATTTCACATTTTGGACTTTTTAAGAGGCACTAAAATTTTGGAATAGGATGGAATAGCGGACTGACAATTAGGAATGGAGGGAATGTTATGTTTTCTGTTTAGACTCGGTTATTATTCATGTTTCCTTGTTATGCATGTTTTCTGAGTTCGTTTATGTTTTTCTGTCACTATGCTTTGTTGCCTCTTTAAAGGGATGTTAGGCCTACGTTTTGATTATATGAATGAAAACTAAGTTCTCTATAATTTACTTTTGCAACAAGGTGTATGTCGGGGATGCGATGGGGGCGGAGATTGAAGGTGGGTTTTCGGGTATTCTTGTGGATTTGTTTAGTAAAGGGTGTTTGATACCGGAGTTACAGGACCCGAGTACATGGGAGAAGATGAAGGGTGGGTTGAGGAGGGGAGGGAGGATTATGGTGAATGTGGGTGGGAGTTGTGTTGAAGCAGAGGATGGTTGGAGAGATGGGAAAGTGGTGATGGAAGAGAGTTTGAGGGCTTTGGATCAGGTTTTTCCGGGTGGAGTTAGTGTTTTGTGTATGGGAAATAGGGGTGAGGATAGTTCTGTTGCTATGACTGGGGAAATGCCTGATGTTGATGAGTGGAAGAGGCGTTTGCCTAAGGCTTTGAGGTTTTACGCTGATATGTGGACTCCATTTCGTGGTTAAATTCAGGTTTGTCTGGTTTTTTTTCTGTTTCATGTTTTCCAAGGTATTTTTTATGTTGAAACCTATTCATTGCATTGTATGATGGGGCAGTTATTTAATTCGATGCCATGGAAATTGAAGTCATATTGATTTCTAACAAAGCTTTTTGTTCATAGATGAGTGGATGGTGACAATTTTAACTATCAAATTCTTTCAAGATCATACTCCTACCGATATAGATTATGAGGGTGGTGAGTCCTGTAACAGAAGCTACTGAATTTAGTCAGTCAAGTTATCTATTATCTTTCTTAAGTATACGGATATCCTTGTACGCATGCATTGGTAATTGCACGATCCTAGTGTGGAAATGCTAAGGTACCCGACCTTGTGTTGGGATTTCGTCACGAGAATCGTAGTGTCAACCATAAGAAAGGGTAACAAAGAAACACAAATGGAGTGGCAAAGACACCACAAGCAACAACAACAATAATAATAACAGAACCCATCTAGTCCCCAATCATTGGGGTTTGGGGGGGCAATATACACACAGTGGTTGCTCTCAGAATACCACTGAAACAGTGACCCCTCCTAAACCTCTAAGAATCAAGGAGCTACAGGGACGTTTTGCTGCAGAACCATGCCCCCAAATCAAAGCCGAAAAGGCATTAGGAAGGGCAGTCCTAGAGACCCAAATCAATTTGTGTGCTCATTATCATGCTTCATTCCTTCATGGTCCAGAGCATCTCACTAATGAGCCCATAAGTAACAAAAACCACAAGCTGCGTAACAAAATTAGTATGATAAAATGGCATTACATTTTAAGTTCAAAATCACTTGGTTTACGGTTCCCCCGCCGTAACATTCACCATCACCGCTGATCTATGTAGCACAGACACGAACATGGACAAGGACACGGGATTTCTAAAAGAAGGGAGATGGACACGGCAGGGGGCACGGCAAAAATAAATAAGATTAATACATAGTAATATCTATTATATGCCAATGAAAATATAGTTATATGTCAACATGAAGTTTCAATGTATTTGTATAAACAAGCATCATATTATACTTTTATCCCAAAATATTTGACGTAATACACATTTGCCCCAAAAAAATTTTAAAAAATTGCATATTTAACCCATGTTGTGTCCCCTGGCCCAAACGTGTCCCCTCTGTGTCCCCATAAAAAAAATTAACTAATTTATTGAACACACCACGTGGCGTGCCCCATACGTATTGGACACGGGGACACGCCGGCTTCTAGGAGTGTCGGTGCTTCAAAGCCGCCGATCAAAAAGAAAAAAACACTCACAATCACCTTTTCTTTGCATGCGCCTACTCCGAGGCAGTTTGGCAGGCAGGCAAAAGTGAGAGCAGGGTTCAAAATGGGCCTTGGAAGCTGAATTAAACCATAGATTGGTATGTGCTTCATGTGAAGGGTAAAAGTTTCAGCAGTTTGGTTATGAGGTGCTCTTTGACAGCCACAGATATAACTAATGGCTATGGATGGAGAAAAACCATCGACGTTTTCAGAACAAGGCTGGGTCAAGGGATCAAACTATTAGCAAGACTCATAATGACATGAGGGACTATTTGAGTTCTAAGAGAATGACGGAGCCATCCCAAAAAAATTGAGCCTTGTTCCTAGATTGGGGTCTTTCTGGTAGAATTGTGAGATCAGTTTAGCAGGAGTTTTCTTCAGGGTTTTTTTTTTTTTTAGCCCTTTGTTTGTGTATATTGCTAGATCCTCTTGTTTGCCTGTAATGCTGTTTTCTTGATTCTTTTGATTGTGCTTGTTATGGGTTCTCATGTACAGGCCTTGGTTGTATTCCAGGGACATGCCCCTAAGATGATGTATTTCTTTGTTTGAGCTTTGAATAAAATTTCTACTTGTCAAGGAAAAAGCAAACATTCACGTCAAAATGGTATAATTTTCACCACCAAAATGCTGAACAATTTAAGATTTGGGCACGCCATAAAGTGTAGGGTACCTTAGCATTTCCCATGATACTATTAAACTGAATTTATTCCTTTCCTGTATATATTTTTAAGTTTTGTACGAGTAAATGGGGTTGAACCAACAAATGTATTGGGGCACTGCCACCGCCGCAGGACCACCTAATAATTTTTCTTCAAGCTTGAGATGAAGACTGGGCTAGCATTTTGTCCACTTGGGTTTTTTCTTTATTTGAGATCCTGAAAAGGCTACCATCTTGTGGGTACGAGGGTGAAGTGAAGTACTAAAGGCTTCCTTTTTGAATATAGGAGGTAGAATGAGCGTCGTAGGGGGTTGTGTACCAAGCTGTCGCTACCTACAGAAAGCTATTTGAGGTTTTACCATAAAGAAGATAGCCAGTACTCTCGAAACCACCAGGGAACCCATGTGTATATGTATCCATTTGCATTCATGTGTTAATAGGTGCCCTACTCCCTACCTCGATATGCATTTCTGAAGGTAACGGAAACATGAAGTGCGGCATCTGAGCCGTCCATCTATGCGTAGACCGTCGATATCCATAGCAGCTCTCAAACTAAATAAAACCGCGGCACCGCTTCGTGGTGCCCAATACGTTTGTCCCCCATATATTTTTATGGAGTCTAGTACAAAGTGTATGAACTTCACAAAAATGTATAATGAATAATGATGTTGGAGCACTATGGGGTGGCACTACCCCAGAATGAAGTACGTGGCAAGAAAGGACGAGACATAGTGGTCGACTGCTCGACTATTTTTGAAAGCTAACGAGTTTCAAAATATGGTTCAAGTTTAGTTTGTTTATCGGTCAAGTCAATCTCAAATAATTATGTTTTTAGCAGATTGCAAGCTGAACTCGAATTATTTGATTTCTTAAAAACAGTTCAAACTTTTTTTTTTTTTTTTTGATTTCTTAAAAACAGTTCAAACTTATTGAACCAGGTTCTTTAATAAGTTATTTGAACTTTATTTTAACATTTAATTAATTGTAATAACGTGGTTAGTTTGTTTATGTTAGAAGATCTCTTTTGTACGATCTTATGAATCGAGTTTGAGTGCTTTGATTCATTTAACAACCCTAATTTTACTTATATTTTCGTCTTTTTCCCATGAAAGAAGAATATATAGTGTATAAACTGGAACAGAGGGTGCTGCGTAGCGTTCTGTGCGGGGGCCGGTGCCCCTGTGCTGGTGTCGGTCCGACGATCAGAAACGTTCACTGCGTAGAGCTCGTTGAGTGTTATAAGTGTGCCAAAAATCAGCTTGATTGAATATGGTCAGATGTCTCATCGGAACATTATTATCTTGAAATGCATGATTCCGAATGGATCCGAAACACTAGATCAAAACCACTGCAACAAGTTATATGTATTATGATGAGTACTTATCGATATTCGATTGAGCTGCTTTTGGTACCCATGTAGAACTCAACGAGCTATATGTAGCGAATGTCTCCGATCGTCGGCACGACACCAGCACGGCGGCATCGTGCTTGCACAGCACCCATCTCGTGTTCGTTTAAGCGCAGTTTAGTCTCATATTTGTAATTTTTTACCTCATTCAACTTGATTGTTGGATTTGTTTTTCCTTTTTGGTTTGGTGCTTGTTCATGATGCGAACGCTAGTGTGTCCCATCCCGAGATTACTTCTAGTGTTGATAGCTCTTTTTCTCGGATTTGGGGTTGTTGCTGTGCAGACCCATGCACAGCAAGTGTTGTGCACCATCCGAGCCGTCCGTTGCTCGGATGGACGGCCCAGATTTCATCTTGCACGCACGACAACCAACGGTTCGGATGCAAATGTGCCGAGGTGAAATCTGGGTCATCCATCCGAGCAGCGGACGGCTCGTTTGGTGCACAACAAGTGTTGTGCACCTCGTGCACAGCAATAACCCCTTGTCCCCTTTTCTCTCATCTTCTTAATGTACTCTTGTCAAGTTTTTAATAGAATCTTTTTTTTTGCTATAAAAAATATTAGAAACTCATATTAAGTTCAAACAATCATTTAACTTTCCATATAGTACAAAAGAAAGAGCTCCTCTACAATAACTAATATTAATTGAGTAATGCTACAGACACTAAATAATTTAAAATCTATTACGAGTACACTATATGTACATATGGCATTGGCACACAATGCATGATACCATATATAGATGTACTCTATATGCACATTTAGTACCTTATTTAGGGGTGTTTGTCTTTATTTTTTAAAAAAATTGCATTTGTTAGTTTTGCATCGATTTTTTTTATTATTGGGTTCGTTTTGATGAGAAGAGTCTAAAAAATCAAAAATTATTATTAACATATAAAAAAAGTCACTTACAAAAAAATAATCCAAATTTTTATGGATTTTTTTTTCTTTATTCACAAAAATTTTAATTTGGTTAATAATTTTTTGCTCTTTAATGTTCGTTGCATTCGGCAATGTTTGATCCCCTAATCTGTTAATTAAGATCATTCATTTGAGAGTAAACTTAGGCAGCTTCCTAATCATTATTATCGTATTAAATCATTAATGACCAACTTAATTAAGGATCGGCAAATTAGCTCGTTTTTCATCATTTACTTATTTCAATTCAGACTAACCATGGTGGTTAAACTAATCCACTTTCCCCCATGTCTTCAACACTTCAATTTGAACCCATAGTTCTCTATTCTTCTTTTTCTGGTTAAACTAATCCACTTCCCTCATATAGATCTCCCCCATATACTTTCAACTCCTTGAACAAAGGAGAATACAAACCCATTTACCTATTAAAGAAAATGGAGAGAGAGAGAGAGAGAGAGAGAGAGAGAGAGAGAGAGAGAGAGAGAGATGGCATGGCTACATTTGCATGGTTGATTGAGACTGCGGCTAAAGAAGTGGTAGATTATGTAAGCTTTTGAAGGTCTTAACTCTTGGGACCTAAAAATGGTACCAAAGAATAATATGGGGGTTTGTCACTGTAATTTTGGTGGTATGATTGGGTGGTGGTCCACTGTGTAATCTAAGAAACTGTTGAGTGTTGATTGAACTAAAGTTTAGGCCCATTGGGGCCCATATGTACAGCAATGGACACAATAAAAAGAATAAACAAGTATAGAGCCTCCCGGAGATGAAACCTTGCACCTTGTTTGGTCCGGGTTTCATATTTGGGTTCTTGAGACCCAAACTGAACAAGTCCTTGGATCATCTCCAACACTACTCTCTATATTACCCAGTAAAAAGTATAAAAAAGGAAAAATATTTCTTTTAGTTATTTACTTCTTCTAAAATAATTTCAACACTACTCTCTATTTTTAATTACTCTCGTTTTAAATAATTTTTTATTTTTAAACATCTACCCATAGAATTAAGTGGCAGGAAGGTAAATACAAGGAGAAAGGAAGGGAGTAGTTAGTCTCTTTTGCTCGCTACTAGTAGCAGGCCCAAATGACCAAAGCTAGAATAACTAGCCAAGTAGAAAGCCTCTTGGAACATAAAATTTGGGTTTAGCTAGGTATTGTAGCCAAAAGGTTCAAGTATAGAGCCTCTTGGAGATGCTCTTAGGAAGGACTCTATAAGGAAAAGTTTGTGTAGGGTAAACAGTTTTGAAACTGCCCAGCCCAACACAAATTGAAAGGTTGATTTTATTGCTTGTAACCCAGGGTGTTCTGAGTCAACTTGACTGCACTTCAGATTAATCTCTACAGTCTCTCCCATAGCATTTTAACAAACTTATGCATTGGGGAAAGATGACTCCAAGAATTGTCAATTAACAAGGAGAATCTAACCCAAGAATTATGAAGGAATAAACCCCGAAATCTCAGGCAAACCCCTTGAGGGTTTGTTCTCTCATAATCAAATTTAGACACAAGACCTTGGTTTCAATCAGTAATTTAGAGGATTGCAAATTTTTTTTGGGTACTTCGGAAATATATTAAAAACTAAGTTAGAGAACCAACATTGGCATGCCACATAGCTAGTTTGGCCAAAACATAAATAAACAATAGCATAAAGAACTTAGTCTAGGATTTGCCTAAGATTAGGCTATCCCTAATGAGAAACTCTCTTTAAGGAGAGAGGGCTGGTAGAAATGATCTTGAGGTCTTCTTTCTGTTCAGCTCCGACCTGAGGTAGATGGTTTGCACATTCATTAGTTCCTCGGTATACATGAACTAAAGAAGAATTTGTTCCAGCAAGTATGGTCTTCGCATCTTGTATAATGGTGCTCAAAGGGTGGATGGCATTGGGTTCCTCATTTAAAAGTTTAACAGCCACCAAAGCATCTGACTCAATCTTCACATTGAACATGCCTTTCTCCAGAATAATACTTAGGCATTTGTAGATTCCCCAAAGCTCTGCAAATTATAGTTAGGCCTTTGTAGATTCACATTTTGAACATGCCTTTCTTCAAAATAATGGTTAGGCCTTTGTAGATTCCCCAAAGGATTACAAATTATTGCATATTGAGACCTCGGTTTGTCATGGTCTCTGGATCCGATTATGAGAGACCATGTGATAATAATTCAATGGAACGATAATTTATATTTCTATATTACATTACTCAATGCTTTTGCAAAATGTCTCTCATAAGTGTCCTTCATGATAGATTGGGTGATTGAGTTGTGAGTGAAGCCTTTTTTTGTTATAATACATGTTTTCATGTTGCTCCCCGTTTTTTGTACTAGTATTTGATTTACAGTTGATGTTAGTATATGTGGAAAACATGTACTCCTACCAAATAGGATTACGGAACAGATCATTCGCCTTGTTCAAAATGGGTTTTGAAAACCCGGCTTTAAGAACTCTTTGCAAACTGGGTCTCAAACGAAGTGGTGGGTCCCTCTTTTGTCAAAAAAAAGTTTTCTCTTTTCTCTCTCTCTGAGTCTTTGACGCGTGGCCCCTTTTTGGGGATTAAGTAGAACCTCTCTCCCTCTCTCTCACACACACACATGAAACACACGTACACACGCAAAAGGGATCCAAAGGGGAAACCAAACAAAGACTAGGTCTTGAAACCAGGTTTTAAAAATCGAAACGAACAAGGTGACCGTGATTTTAACTATGAGCTGCCCTCCTAGCACAAGTTCAGTCTCTGTTGTTAATATTTGACAATGAGATCGATTTTGTTAATTGTTAATTTATAAATACATGTAATTTAGTGTTCCCGTGTTAAGAATTATGTGTATTGACGAGAAGAAAGTATCACAACAACGGTAGTACCCAACGACTTGACAATCATTTCCCACTCCCATCTCCCCGATAATCAATGACATTTAATTCTATTAACCGCAACAACCACATGCTAATCCAACAAATAACGCGGTACTTTCAAAGAGAGAAACAAAAGTACGTTCAGATATGATGTGAGAGTCAAAGCCTTGACCTGTTAAATAAAGAGTCAAAACTTTTTGTAAGTTGGACTTTAATTAACCATGGGTTATCACTGCCCACTCCATATAAAATTAGCGATGAGCATTTTTTTAATTAATAGTAATATTTATATAAAAATTCGTTAATATATTCAAACAAGTATTCAAAATAATTCAAAATAATAATTAAATCAAAGTTAAGAACTAAAATTTAATGTTAAGGGAGTTGATAATGCCAAAACCCTATAAATTTGTTTCTGCCAAAACTCTTTTTGTTCCTACCAAAATTATTTCATTGCATGACTTAATTATCCTCCACTACACCACTTGCTTTACAAAAATGCCCCTTGACATCGCATAGGATATTTTACCGTTCATTTTAAAAGTGGGGGCAATTAAGTCATGCAATGAAAGAGTTTTGGCATGAACAAAAAGGGTTTTGGCATGAACAAAAAGGGTTTTGGCATTATCATCCCCCCTTAAGTGCACATCCCGGTGACGATTATTAGGTGTGTATCGTTGCGTTCTGTATAAGTAAACAGAATATTTACCATGTAGACTTAATAGAATCAAAGATGATTTGATATTTTCTAATATCTCTTGTTTCATTTTATTTTTATAATTTTTGTTTCTCTTGGTTGGATATTTTTGGAGACTGAATGAATGCATGAGAGAAAGGGCAATAGGGGGAGACAACCCCCGCAAGGGCCATGATCAGTATTATTATTGTACCTTCCTTCCCCCCCATTTATTACCATTTTATCTTTGGCCTCATTCCTTCCCCCATCCACTCAAAATTCTCTTTGCCCCTTCATCCACCTCTCTACCCTTTCCCTGTTTAATTTTCAGGCTTCTCTCTCTCTCTCTCTCTCTCTCTCTCTCTCTCTCTCTCTCTCTCTCCCCCCAATTAGGTTTTCTTCTTTTAATTGAGGTGATCGAACCACCTCCAGTTATGAATCTGTAGAAGCAGCTATCACACATCATTCATAGGCCACAATTTCACTGTGAAGAAAAACAAAAAAGGCTGATCTTGAAAGAGAGATCTACCAGTGAGAAAAAAAAAGGTACTTCCCTTTTTGTTCGTTCTTCTGATCACCATACAGAAAAAACTGATACCAAGATCTCTCTTATAATGTGCTTATGATAATTTCTCTTATAAAACTAAGAAAGATTAAAAAAAGGGTAATTAAAGGAGACACATTTATTTGGTTTTTTTGAGTTGTATCTGATCATCTAGGGTTTTGCAATATGGGTTTATGTAGTAAGACAACAGATTTTTGTATGTGCCATGTTTGTTACTCCAGTTTTGATAAAAATCTAGTTTTTGGGAGGTTCCATTGGCCAGATCTCATCATGTGCAAACCTGATTCAATTTTGTACAGTTGATCATGAGTATTGCTGATGCAGCTGAATCCGAGAGAGAGAGAGAGAGAGAGAGAGAGAGAGGGTTAATGCATAATACATGAGACAAGATTTTCAAACCACACTAAAAGAAAACATGTAGATCAAGGTCCAGGTTGGTTTTTGGCTCAAAGTGATCAAAAATTTTGAGTGTCTTTCAGAAGTATTCGAGTTACGAAACAATACGGCGAAAAAATATTTGTTATTGTAACAATTTTTCCAGTGAGAAATTTTAGCAGATTATCCCGAATTTGCTGTAATTATAGCAAATTTGCTTATGTACACTTTTATCTTTGTAATATGTTTTCAAAGATTGGTAAAAAAAAAAATTTGCCGATCAAAAATAAATTTATCCATGACTCCCAAAAATTAAGATGGCTAAGAATAAATGAAAACTACAAGAAGATTTATACATAGGAAAACCTTCACTGTTGTTGTAAACAGAATTATTCCTTGTTCACAGAAAGGAAAAATTGTTCTTCCAACAAGTTCTATGTATAAATTAACAGTGAAACACTCTGTTACTCCCAAGTTCCCAACTAAAATCTCTTGAAATCAATGAAGTGATATAGGGGTGTTTTGACAGAAATAAACCAAATGGATTATTTATTTTTTTGTATTCAAAAATATATATACATTTGTTAGATTTCCATTGAATTTTTTCGGATTATTGGTTAGTCGCAGCGAGATAAATTTAAAGAGTATGAGTAAAAAATTTCAGAAACTCATTTCAAATTATGTAGCATGATAATTTCTAAATTAAAAGCTTGTTTCTGTTTGAAACGTAAGTACCACATAACCAAAATTATGTTCGATTTTTTTTACTCCGTATTTGTTATTGTATAGCATTACCGTTCTGCAATAAATATCATTTTCCTTGTCTTCTCGATGCACTCTCGTTGAGTTATAAATAATTTGTTTTTACCGATCGAAAAATAAAATAAATCTCACAACTTGTTACTTGGGTTTTGCAGTGGAAATGGCATCATCTCACAACTCCTACAGCTCTCCCTGCGCGGCCTGCAAGTTCCTCCGGCGCAAGTGCATGCCCGGCTGCGTTTTCGCCCCTTACTTCCCACCGGAGGAACCAACAAAGTTCGCCAACGTCCACAAAATCTTCGGCGCAAGCAATGTGACCAAACTCCTCAACGATCTCCTCCCTCACCAGCGCGAAGACGCCGTGAATTCCCTCGCCTACGAAGCAGAAGCCCGGGTCAGGGACCCCGTTTACGGCTGCGTTGGCGCCATCACCTTCCTCCAGAGACAGGTCGAGCGGCTCCAGAAAGAACTGGACGTCGCCAATGCCGATTTGATTCGGTACGCCTGTAATGAGATCAATCAGGTGGCGAACCCCTTGCCTGCCCCACCACCACCGGGGTTGGTCACGGTTGCAAGTCGTCCGAGGCCGGTGGAGGGAGGGAATTTCAATCAAATTCCTTCTTCTTTCCCTTTTCCTTATCCTCTCCCTTGGAATGATTATAATCCTTCTGGTAACACAACCGGAGGCGGCGGCCAAGGTGGTGGTGGTGGAAATATTTGAATGAAGGGAGTGTCAGACTCGGAACCCTGTTTAGGGTTTTGGATCTTTTCAGCTGGAGCTTATGATGATGATGATCATCATCCATCCTTTGGTATGATATTATTTTGGTTAATTAATCATAGTTAATTATATAAGGGTTCTAGCTGGTTAGACCTCACAAGGTAACTTCTAGCTTAGCTAGACCATTCAGTTCTGAGAACATATATTTTGGTAGCTTAGTACTAATTACTATATATATTGTATTTTTGTACCTGAAACCATTATCCCTGAGTAAATAATTGTGGGGGTTTAGTATGGCATTGACGACCTAAGTAAGTTTCATGTGAATTAGACCAATTTATCTTTTGTTGTGTTTTTTTTTTTATCAGCAAAAAAAATTCATTCATAATAACAAGGATAAAATAAAATAAATAGCGATGTTCCAGAAATGACTCTTAAGTCGGGAACTGTCTTAAGTTGATTTTTTGAGTTGATATATTATGAGAAAAATGACTTGTCTCGCAAAATGCAATAAGACAGTTTATGAATAAGTCAATTTCTTAAAATGCATTACGAGAGTCACGGAGAATGCATAATACCCTCGTTCTACTGACACTCGTAATTTCTCAACCTACCCTTCGGCCTGTTGAAAGGGTAAGGGCTATTGATAGTTTACAGGGCTGCAGCCGGTAGAGAATGTCCATGTGAAAGTTGCTTTTCCATCTTGTGGGATAGTTTAAGGTTTATAAAGAGGATTCTTTCTCTATAGAGGCCTAAGTCTATGGCTTAGTCTTCCCATTACCCTATATTTATATACTATTATGTATTCTTGCACTTTGCATATTTGTGCTTTAATTTGTTCTGAAGGGCCACTGCATGCTTGCTTCCTAGCTTTACTCTTTCAGCATATGAATGTTGGATCGATAATTAATTAGTTTATTGCCTTTGATTCCAAAAGACCTCATATATAAGATATAATGGCGAAATCGGCGCTAAGTTGCACCAAAAAGGGGGTCCCCATTCACTCTCTTTTCTTTCTTTCTTTTTTCTTTTCTTTTTTCCATTCGATATATATTAGTGGGGTTAGTGCGAAAGTTAGTGAGTTAGTTCAGAGGGAGTCTAGAAGTTATCCATAGCCCTAAACCCTAAATGTCTATGCCGAAGCTCGAACCCCGATCTCATTTGTGGGAGAACCAGGAAATAACCGCTAAACTACAAGCTTACAAGCCATTGGTGGTCCCCATTCATTCTATATGGGTGGAAATTCAACAATAGTTAATTCACATCTGCATAGGTATAATATATGCACCCAATAATTTGTGTGCAGAAGTTCATCATTTTTATTTAATTAATGGTTCATATTATTTGCACATGAATTGTATACTATTTGTTTAAAGATTCATAACATTTTGACATAAATTCATAATTATAATCTCGAATTCACATATTCGTGACACCCTTAAAGGCGCTCGGTCCAGTGCCCTTTTCTGCGTACATAAAAAGCAGGCGAAAATTTTCGTAGTTTTTATGTATAGACGTTTTGATTCACCATGTTAATATAGTCCGATTCGATTTCTTTAACACTCAATAGCATACTTTTCGAACTGCATATCAAATATGCATGCAGAATTTTGTTCAGGATTGAAATTAATATCATCAGACCAAGACTTCACTATATTTATGTTTTAAAACTACCCCATGAATTTAACATACACCATACATTAGTCTTCTAGGTAGAAACTAATGTGTCAGGGAAAATCTGGTCCTAAAACAGCCTCAAGTAACAAAGTCTTGGTCTGAAGTCATGTGAACTATGTAGCTTTGCGTTTTGTCTGCTTCAAGTCCTATATCATTAATTGTAAGGAAAATGATTTTCACACTCCCCTTTTAGCCATTCACACTCCTTTTTTGTCTTTTTCTCATGTGAAATTACTACATTGCCCTTCACATGAAAAAAATGATTCAAGATGTAAGGGTAATATAGTAATTTCACATGAGAAAAAGACAAAAAGGGAGTGTGAATGGCTAAAAGGGGAGTGTGAAAATCATTCCCCTAATTGTAATACTGTGCTATATTTTTGAACTTCAATCATCTTCATGACAGTTTAGACCATATATATGAGCCTTGTTCTGAAGCAAGCATTTAAATATCGGCCGCGGTTTTTCGGACTTCCGATAACCCTACACCCCGCTACACCGGCGCTATTCAAAATTAGCATCCGTATCGCCAATTCTTGCTATGTATCGGTTTTGATCCGATTTTCCGCCCGGTTCAGCCCGTTCAGGTGCTTTGACGCCCAATTTTTTTTAAAAAAAAATTCACGGCCGTGGTACGTATCTTCGATAGCTCCGCTATCGCTACACTGTTTCCCTACTGCTAATTAAAACCTTATCTTCTAATTTAGACCATTCAATGCACATGGAGTTTAGTTTATAAGCCTCTCGTATTTTTGGAAGTTTTTTTTTTTTTTTTTTATCTGAAACAGTGATGGTAACAGTTGATAGCCCATTGGATCCATACTGGAGTGCGATTGTTTGTTCTCCTTTTGCAACAGCTTTTTCACTGTTTATCTTCCCCCTCAACACTTCCCAGACAAAACACTGCATGCCTCTCTCTCTCTCTCTCTCTCTCTCTCTCTCTCGGGCCGCCATTCCGAATGTAAAAGAGGAAATTAACAAAAACGAAATCTTTTATGTAGAAAACGAAATTAGGGTTAGGGTTTCGATATGTGTTCCTCTGCACACAATATGTAAGTAAACACATGATCAAAACTTCGACAATAACATGTGCTTCTCTGCAAAGTTTTGGGTTTGTTGAAATAGTGGAAATTTATAACAGTGAGTTAGAGAGAGAGGGGTCAATCAATTATCGGCTCACATGTCACTCTTAGCCCATGTGGTTACGGTCTTCTAATTAATAGATCTGGAGTTCGAGTATATGAAGATAGTATTTTTATAATTTTGTTTTACTCTATAAATTTCTCTTATCGAGATAAATTAGTAATTTTCAGAAAAAAAAAATCAAATTAAGACAAAAAATTAAACCAAAAATGATTTACCAAAGCTCATAACTCTAACCTACCGTGTCGCAAAAATAAAATAAATAATTGGTTCATGTATAGAATTCTTATAGTAGTATTTTCTCTGATCATCTATCATCTGCTACCTGTCCCTCTCTCTATCTCATCTGAGTACTGTTGGTGTGGCACTTCCGTCAATCGACATGTATAATTCATGGTTGTTCTCGTCTCGATTTGCCCAATTAGCTTTTTCGTTTCTTGAGATCACCAAAGAATCCCCACCCTCCAGATTCATCATTTAACTTATAGCTGCTATCTGTCGGGAATTTTGGGTAGACATGTTGAAATCCCCGTCACTGTTTACAGATCTCGTCTGCGATTTCCTAGACTTATGTGTGTGTTCTTTGTGTTTGTCCTTGCCATAACAGTGCTACGACTCCACTCCGACCCTAGCCATGCTAGTTGAAGATGCAGCCGCTTCAAACACTTCGATCGAAAGAGAAATCAATGATTCAAATTCACGTATGGATCGATAATCTGAAACCTGGCCGCCTCCAATATACAGGGAAAGGAGAGGGCACAAGAAAAACTGTGGTAAATTTAGGATGAACCCCTGCACCCATCAAACAATTCGAGTACTGTGTTGGGTCAGAAGTCCCCATCAAAAAATTAAGAAATCTAAGTTCATTTTCTTTTCATGGGAAATACTTTTTATGTATCTTACGTCTCCGATAAACTATTTTCGATGGGTCCCCGGTTTTAATTTATGACCATCTACATTTCAGCAGAGTTAGAATGATGTACTGTGTTGGGTCAGAAGGCCCTCAGAGTGTCTATAGGTTTCTGAAATTTTTGTTGGGTTTACCTGTCTGAGGTTTCCTTTGTGGATTGTACCGTCTACTGCAGGCCACTTGTACAATAAAAAAATTCGTAATACAAATTCAAATTAAATACATATATAAAACATTGTCCATCAGAATCATCCGAAATATATGGAACTCACATAATGCTGAGTATTCCGATAATTCCCTCTACTCCTCTAGTATTGAAAGGAACACAAATGTTACTTGGTCGATCTATAGGCAAATATTTTTAAATGTAGTGTTATTATTCTTATGCACTACTTGTATACATATACATCGCTTTGACGTTTTTTTCTTGCCGCGTTTAATTTTGTATCTTTGATATTTGATTAATAAAATTCTTTTTTATCGTTAAAAAAAATTATATATGTATATCGTTGTAGCACTATTATACGAACATATCCTAAATACCGCCTTTTTATTAGGGTTTATTTTAAATTGAATGCAGGTAGTAACTGTTTTTATTTTTTGAGGACTTGTATTAGAGCATCCTTAGCAGGCAACCTCAAAAACACCTTTTATTAATTAGCAAGTTATTTTTCAAAAAACTCACAAAATCAGACTCTTTATTCTAACTTCATCATATTAAACTATTTTTTCTTTCTACTCCTACTCCCCAAAAGTAATAATTTAAAAAATGAACAGTGCGTGAATAGTACATGAACAGTGCGTAAATAGTGCATTGGTGAGTGAACAGTGCCACACCAAAATTGGTGTGGTACTGTAGCAAAGTTAAAAGTTTAACAAATTTGATCAACCATTTGGTGAGCCTGATTTTGACCTTATTTTGGGGGTTTGACTCTCTACTTTTAGCCAAAAGCTTGTTTAGGTAGCCACATATTGATGCTCTAAACAACATGATTTTTAACATAGCTATTGTTGCCGACGAGTTTTAAAAGGCGAACTGTTATAATCATCGAAATGAGCACTGTAAGGACCCACAAACGGACTAAAGGCTCTGTTCCATAAAGTGACTTAAACTGAATAAGTTAGTGAAGCTGACTTATTAAGTGTAATTGAGTCGATGCATGTTGTGAGAGAATGACATGTCTCGTAAAGTGTAATAAGTCTTTTTTTTTTAACAGCATAAAAAAATTATGAATCTTTGGAAATAAATTATAAAGATTCCTAAGCACGGGGCACCACAACAGGGCAAAAGCAAACTAAGAGGCATGCCCACATACCGATGATGATTTCCTGCCAGGACCCGACACTACTACAAAAATGGTTAAAGATGACATACCAAAAATTGAAACAATGACAGTTTTTGTAAAACTGTCATCGAAAATATGAGAGTAGAGTTTTGATGTCAGTCTATCCTAAAAACTGTCATCTTCGAGATATAAGATGACAGTTTAGAATAAAAGTGACATTATTATTTCTTTCTTTAATGTCAGTTTTTGCTTAAAAGTGACATTAAAAGTCTGAATTTATGTAACTGACATTGAAAGTCTAAGATTTTTTATGACGATTTATAAGCGTTATTGAAACATATAAGATGACAGTTTAAAACTGTCATCTTATACTTTCAATGTCTAAGATGACAGTTTAACCCAAAATTGACATTAAAAGTGCTTAGCTTATAATTTTTTGAAAATATAGTATAAATATTTTTGTTGGTCTTTTGTTAACAACAAGCGTACTAGATCAGTTAATATCACGCGCGCGCGAGGAACTTAAGGTCTTGAGTTCGAGTCCTGGGGCAAGCAAATATTTGTTCGCCACACAAGTGCTACGTAGGCGTCACACAAGCACCACGAGGGCGCCACGTGAGCTCCACTGGGTGGCCATGCGAGAGCCATGTGTTCAAACTAGAATATGGTTTTTTTTTTTTTTTTGAATGGAGGATAGATACAGTTTAAAACCGTCATCTTTTGTTGCAAACTATCATCTTATATGTTTCAATGACAATTTTTTACTATCATAACAAATCTAGACTTTTAATGTCACCTCCAAATATGACACTTTTAAAACTGTCATCTTTATTGTTCAATAACACTTTTTGACTGTCATGGTCGAAGATTTTTATAGTAGTGCGATAAAGAAAAAACAACTTAGAAATATCAAAACCAAAGAAACTCCCAATCACCCACAGAGAAAACACCTACCTCGATAAGAAAATATCACACCTAAAAACCATATACCATCAAAAAATTTCCCGAAATCATTAAAAAAAAAAGAGAAATAAACAGTTGATATTCACATTTTCATAGATCTAACACTTTCATATATGTACGGCACAAGGGAGGGCGACACATCAGTAAGAGTTGAATTAATGAATTCAGAATAAAATAAGGGTGGGGCCTATATATATCAAACACGTCAATCCAAACTGTAAAAGGCGTGGAAAAAAGGCAAAGAGGAGGGGCAGAGTTAACTACAAGGAGGACAACAAACTACTCCTATCAGATCAGCTCAGAAACAAAACGATGTGGGCGCTTCTGTTCATACCCCGGCCCCCTCGCAAATTTTTCGTGGACATCTTTAAAACTTACTATAATTTCGAGCGTAACTATGTCCAGAACCATTAAATATACATGGAATAACACGTATTCAACGTCTCAGGATAAAATTGTGTTCGGAATTGAGTTTTAAAATTTTCTGTTTTAGTTGAAAGTTTAAAATTTGTTTCCCTAAACTTTTTGTTTGTTGTTTTCCTCTCTCTACCACTTGTTTTTGTGGGGATCTCAATTGTTTATGAGATTCTAAGTTTAGAGTGAGATTAATCTCTAGCGACCTTAAAAAAGAATGTTTGTCTTTGTGAAATTCGACATCGCCAACTCAGGAATGATATGTATACAGATGTCCCTCTTGGGTCTAAAAAAATGACTGGAGCCGTTTATTTTGTTTGAAATATTTTGTCTAAAATGAGCGACTTCGATTATTTTTACAGGACTCGAGACTGGTCTAAATTAGATCTGCACGCCCGCGCACAAATTCCACATTTGTGCTAATAAGTAGCGTTGTTGCCAATTATATGATGATATATGATCACCTTTCACTGGTGACCTCAACGATTTGTAACATTTTGTAAAGATTAATAAAATCTTTTTTGCCGATCGAAAAAAACTATTTGATCTTTTAGGTTAAATTCTTTTATTTATTTATTAAATGTCCTCTCTCTCTTTCGGTGCCTCTCTCTCACTTTATCTATTGTAAGTTAAAACCTTCATAGAGCATTTCTAACCAGTAACGCCATGCCTTCATTTTTTAATTTTGAAGAATGACAGTACTCCAATCATGTTTTCTTTCACTCTTTCAAATGAAAGAAAATTTTTAATTTTGTTCTCCATGTAGAGAACTATGTAAAAAAAGAAGTAATAATTATTTTTCCTAAAATCCCCATTTTATCCTTGTATCATTTGCATTCAAAATTAATTACCAACCAAATCCTTTGTACTTTTGTTTTTACTTTCATAAACTTGGTAAATGAAAAGATAATTCCTTAAAATCCATTATCCTTGATCCAATTTTTATAAACTTGGTAAATGAAAAGATAATACCTTAAAATCCAATATCCAAAATATTCATATTTAAAAAAAAAAATTGTGGGAAAGAACTTAAATTTTTTTAATGGAGCTTCATAAAGATAGAAGTGACGAATTAGGTTGGAGTTAATGGAACTTTTTGGGTCTCACTTTTTAATAAAAAACATTATTTTTACTCTTCAAAATTGAAGAATTGTGTTGGAGATGCTCTTAAAGCACCGCACATATCATCACCCAAATCTAATCCACCAGCTTTTTAAATATTCATAGCTAAAAAATGTACTAAATTTTGCCTTAACATGTTCGTCGCCCAATTACTCAATATTCAAAGATAGATTAAAATACTAATTATTCCATTTTAGTTTATTAATGAACTTTATCTTTGGAACCTATTAGTAGGGCGTTGAGTCATGCCACATGAATAGAGGAATTAATTAAAGGATGATGTGTGTAATTAAAAACTGATTCTCAATGATTAGAGTCTTAATTCTTTTTGTTTAAAAATAGAGAAGAGGACTCTATGGATCTCTTTTTTTATACTTGCGGTTTTTAATACAAATTAAGAAGAGTAGCTCTTTTGGCGGATTATCGAATGATGATGATCATTATGGACCCATCACTGGTATAATTAACAAAAAATACAAGATTATGGGTAGAAGAATTCCACTATTTTGGTACACACTGTCCAGTAATACTCTCTCCGTCTCGAATTTCTTGTCCATTTTTGTGCATGCATGTCATTTTTCAATTGCTTACATTTTCTAATCTATTATTTTTTTTACAATTTTGAAAATTTTGTAAAATTAAACCCATCAAGAGCTATGAGATCCATATTGAATAAATAACATTATGTACATTTGTATATATGAATTTGTTTTTTTAAAAGTATCGTGAATAATGAAGGTAGACAAGAAATTTGGGCCCGGGGAGTAGCTATTTTGCTCACCAACCTACAAAAAATTAAGTAATGAACATTACTCACTTTTTTGGGACCTCTATTTAGAAATCCTAGTACCAGTCCTACCTGAATTGTATCAGACTTGGTCATTTTGAGAATGACTCTCAAAAATCAGCATATCTATATTAGAATGATGACTCTCAAAAATCAGCATATCTATATTTGCTTGATCAAATCAAGCAATTCTTAGTGTAAAAAATTTGGACCAAAATTTAGGACAAAGATTTTACAACTATTGGTCAACTAGCTAGCACTTAATGATATGGAATTGTGCATGGATTAAACATCACGTTCTGAAAAACAGATCTAAAAATCATCCAAGTGGGATGGTCATCCAGTTTTAGATTAAATCAAAATAGCCTCTACAATTTATTAACCAAGCTTGGGTGGCTTAGGACATCCTTATCAGACACACCAAAAAAATACCAAATTTAACCTCAAAAACTTCTTTTATAATTTAGCAAATCACTTTTCAAAAAACTCACAAAATCAGACTCTCTATTCTAACTTCACTATATTAAACTATTTTTTCTTTTTACTCCTACTCCCCAAAAGTAATAAAAAAAGAAGTGAACAATGCATGAACAGTGCCGCACCACAGTTCAGCTACAGTAGCAAAGTTAAAAAAATCTGTAAATTAGTGAAGCATTTGGTGAGGCTGATTTTGTCATGCTTTTCAAGGATTTACTCTTTTTCTTTTTTCCCCCGGTAAATACCCATTTACTCTCTCTTTTAACTTAAAAGTGGATTTGTTAAGCCTGCTATTGATGCTCTACAATATGGGATAATCTAACACTTCCCTTCTGTTGGAATTGTGTCTTGAATTAAAGACGTTTTTGGAAGAAGGGAACAGTTTCGTCGCGCTCCGCATGCTGTCAGGATTTCGGGTGGTTTGCTGGAAAACCGGCCGGGCGGGTTTGGCAGATCGTCGTTTCCGCCCGGGCGGGATTAGGGCCGCCCGGGCGGGTTTGTCCGAGTCCTGTACAGTTTTGGACGGGTATTGCGCGTTTTTTGAGGGTTTTAACCTAATTTTCTGTACTTTCTTATAAATAGGAGCCTTGTGACCTCCTAAGGCTTTGGACTTCTTGAGTGAATCCCTTTGTGGGAGCCCCCATGGGGTTCCCTGTAGTATGTTAGGGTTTCTTGCTTGTTCCATTGATAGTCTTTAACTATTGGGATTGGATATTAGGATTTTTTGCTTCTCTTTCGTGTTCTTGAGACTTTGTCCCTAGATGTCTTTTGGGTGTTTCAATTGGAGTTACGAGTATAGCCGGCTCTTTGTATTCTCTCCCGTTCATAGTGAATCCTCTATCACTCTTCGCCCGTGGACATACTTCTAGAGCTTCGTGCTTTGGGGAACCACGTAAATCTTTGTGTCCTTATTTTTCGCTTGTTGGTTTGTTTTCTCTTACTTCGTGGCCTGTCACAACAACCTGGTATCAGAGCTTAGGGTTTTAATCCAAGGCTTTTGTTTTCCGCTGTGTGTTCTGTTTTGGGTGATCGTATCGATTACAATGACGGCTCGATACGAAGTTGAGAAGTTTGATGGGCTTAGCGCTTCTTTCAACCTGTGGCGTATCAAGATGAAGACTTTGCTAGTTCAACAAGGATTATCGAAGGCTCTGTTGGGGAAGACCAAGAAACCTGCAAACATGGAGGATTATGTTTTTGATGACCTCGATGCGAAGGCCCTTAGTTCTATTCAGTTAAGTCTGGCCGATGATGTGTTTCGCGAGGTTGGGGAGGAGACTGTGGCAGCCAGTATTTGGTTGAAGTTGGAAAGCATCTACATGACAAAGTCACTTACCAACCGGTTGTATTTGAAGCAGCGCCTTTATACGTTTCGTATGAGGGAAGGTACGTCCATTAAAGACTATTTTTGAAGAGTTAAATCGGATTATTTTTTGGTATGCTCCTTTTAGATACCGTTATGGAGGCCGTTTGGAGTGCTTCATGTTGGGTATCGCCGTGGAGATTTGGGTCCATAATTCGGTTTCAACTATTTGGCATATGCGGGTTTCGCATATTAACTCTGTGGGGAGTTTGAGCAAGTCTTCTGTTGCATCAGTAATGGATGCGTTTGGTGGGAGGTGCCTGTTTGAAGACGGTTGCTCGTTTAGGTCATTAACTCTGTGGTGGAGTTCGGTGTTTAGCTTCGGGTGGAGCTTGAGCGGATCTTCGTTTGCATCCTTGAGGGGTGTGTTGGGTGGGAGGTGCCCGTTTGAAGATGGAGGCTCAATTTGGTGGCATGTGCAGCTAGGTTTCCCGAGTCGCGTTTGCAAGGTCAAACAGTCGTGCTTGAGCCTTGTTCGTTGGTGCCGTTGGCGATCGCCCGTGAGGGGTGTTTGGAGAAGAGTGGTTTGTCGAGAGGATTGCTCTATGGTGTTGAGTTCAATGGAATTCAAGTCAAGGTGGAGAATTGTTGGAATTGTGCCTTGAATTAAAGACGTTTTCGGAAGAAGGGAACAGTTTCGTCGCGCTCCGCATGCTGTCAGGATTTCAGGTGGTTTGCTGGAAAAACCGCCCCGGCGGGTTTGGGGCCGCCTAGACGGGTTTGGCAGATCGTCATTTCCGCCCGGGCGGGTTTGTCCGAGTCCTGTACGGTTTTGGATGGGTATTGCGCGTTTTTTGAGAGTTTTAACCTAATTTTCTGTACTTTCTTATAAATAGGAGCCTTGTGGCATCCTAGGGCTTTGGACTTCTTGAGTGAATCCCTTTGTGGGAGCTCCCATGGGGTTCCCTGTAGTATGTTAGGGTTTTCTTGGTTGTTCCATTGATAGTCTTGAACTATTGGGATTGGATATTAGCGTTTTTTGCTTATCTCTTTTGTGTTCTTGAGACTTTGTCCCTAGATATCTTTTGGGTGTTTCAATTGGAGTTACGGGTATAACCGGCTCTTTGTATTATCTCTGCTTGACCGACCAGGTGACTAAAAATAAAGACTCAAAACACGTCCCAAGCGTAGGACAACTGATCAATGTAGCACAATAATCCGGAAGTACCGGAGTCGAACCACAGAGACGGACGACGGTGTTT
>JAXBDA010002461.1:0-42423 GCA_036023075.1 Gaultheria prostrata
ATACATACACACACTTTCAACCACACACAATCACACACCCTCTCACATGTGGTGGGGTCCACACCATGTGGGACCCACAGTGGGCCCCACCACATGTGAGAGGGTGTGTGGTTGTGTGTGGTTGAAAATATGTGTATGTATCATTATTGTTGCATCTATGCACATTCATTGTTTTACTGAAAATGACTAAAGTTGAACTGACCTAAAGTTGTACTATAAAAAATGGTTCACAGCCTTTGAAAAAGCATCGACACACTAAAGTTGCTGCTTTTGTTCAGTCACTTACAAAGCTATTGGACCAACTCTAGGCCCCACGAGAATGATTTGAGCCATTTGTTTTTTTTAAAATGACGTTTACTTGAATCCCGTAAAAAAGCGAACATCGGCAAGCTCTCCATCGGTTTATCCAGTTTTTTGGTTTAGAACAAAAAATTGGATGAACCGACAGAACATTTATTGATATTCGATTGAACTGATTTTTTTAAGGGGTATAATTAAACATCATTTGAAAAATAAAAGACTAATTAAAACAAAAAATATAGCCTACATATGGAAATTAAAATGACTAACTAATAGAATTAAACACATCAAAACAAGTGGCTCAAAATTAGAATTTCTTAAACCAAGTTATTACTAAAATAAAGCTACCATATATTAAAATCCTTAAGATCGAGTGGAGTTTTGTTCACCCTCCCTAAAGGAGGGTGAACAAAATCCTCCCTCCTATTGGTTGAAATGGTGTGGGGTCTATCATTTCAACCAATAGACCCCACACCATTTCAACCAATAGGAGGGAGGGTGAATAAAATTGCACTCCGGCACATATCAATGCCACGATCAATTTTGAATATATTTCATATTTCAGCCGTTGTATTATCCTTTACATAGGCTCTCCATAGGTAAAGGATAAAAATTGCATAATGATAAATTCTTATAAAAGAACACGATAAGTCCTATTTCACAAACAAGATAAACCTTAAATAACAAGCAATCTACATGGTTAAAGTCCTCATCATCTATCTTGTGCCCTATTAAAGGGATCAGATTTTCTCCATAATTGGGATAATCAATGATTCAGATTTGTTCAGAGATGTAAATCCGAATCAATCATTATAGCAATGGACGGTCCGGACCACAACTAATATGGGACAGGATCCAAATCCAAATAGCTTATTAGAATTTTAACTGGGAATGTGAATCGAGAATTGATCATCATTGGATCATTAGCTGCCAAAATAGTGGATTGATCTATAGAAACATTCTCCAAGAATTTTAGAATCCTTAAGTAACTTGGTTTGGGTGCCGTGGCCTGACGCAGCGGAATTCACGAGAAACTAGTTAGCGTCTAAACGAAGATAGTTCTCGAATCCTCGAGAGTTCTTGAATCCACAAGAAGAAAGTGATTAACTTTGAAATTGTATTTGATTAAAAGCTGCTGAAATAAAGAGATTACATGCTCTTTTATAGGAAAGCACTAGCAAATACTACTAAAGAATAAAATATACCGGAAATTGGGAAACTCTCCAAATTAAAAACTAGAAACAAATCTAAGACTTTCCCAAGTAGAATCAATAAAAACGGAATTATACGCTAAGAGTAATTCGTATTCTAATTATTTTCTAAAATAGCAAAAATACTAAATTGAAGGCCTAATCGAAGGAATTTGGCTGAAATCCACCATTAGTCACGACTTAGGGTGATGAATCATGACTGCAACGCGATTCTGCTTCAGCCCGCCAAGTTGGGGCCGATTCTGGGCTTGTCGATAAATTGCCGAATTTTGCAATTTTCAATTAATCGTTGTTTGGGCCTCCGAGGCTTCAACCGGTCCAACTGATCATAGAATTGGGCCCGTTACTTGTTCTACATCATAGCCTGCTAATGACTCCTTGAATGCTTCCCCTGTTATGATTTATGTTTCCTAGTTATTGATTTTTTTTTTTCCATATTGGTATGTTGCTTCAGTTATCTAGGAAATAGAAACGTAATCTTATTTCTTGATTGATGTAGCTGCAGGTCACACTTAACTATCCATCAGAGTTTCTGACCGCGATAAGTGGTTCATATGGCTGCTTTAGTTTGGTGAATTGGTGGATAGTGGTCAAATGCAAATAGTGTCCTCAATCACGTTCACCACCAACACCAAGACATACGGACCGTTTGGACGCCATTGCCACAATGATGCTGTGTTTGATTAATTTTCAACTGGGGCCAGACAATGGATTTGGTGGATTTCATGGCATTGCAGGCATGTACCTTAACTCAATTGGGGTTTATGTGAAGCCGCGGACAAGCGTTTTAGATGTTGACAAGGTTAAAGTGCCCCCTGAAGTGTAATTTAGTGGTTTATCTCAGTATTGATATTTTGTTGTCAAGTTTCGAGCAATTTTTATGTACTAGTGGGGAACACAGTACCATTTAGAGTTCATGAACAGCGCAATTTTTTCCGGTTTATTGCAACAATTAGCCAATGTTTTCTAGTTTTAGCATTCTACTGTCACGTACTAACTGGAAGACACATACACAGTGTCCATAGACGTAGCTTTCCCGTGGATGGTTCCAAAGGGTAACTAAGTAGTTTCTCCCACAATGCTTGGGGTCAAGTTTTCATAGTTGCTTGGCGAGGTTTTCTTATTTGATTGGATGGAAAAGGTGGTCTTGAAGCTTCCTCTCTCCCAGCATGCAAGATGAGATCACCAAACTTCTCTCAGTAATATTGGACCTCCTACCTTAGTCTTAGATGTCCTTTCATAGATTCTTGAACCTCCGATAGACAGAATCCCCATACGCTCTTGATTCCCATCCTTCCGTTCTCATTTTCCCTTAGCACCGACTCTTAATCCACGAATATATTTCCGAGGCCAAAAAAAAAAAGAGTGATTAGTTGAGCTGTGATGAGAGTCTCATGAAACTTAGATTGCATGCTCGACTCTCATGAAGTGGTGCTTGAACGATAACTTTAAGGCCACCGGGGGCATGGTAAGTACTAAGAGACGAGGTACCGAGAGACTAGTCAAAGCAAAGGCCTCATGTACCTAAGTGGGCTAAAAAAAATCAATTGACTTAAATGACCTTCTCAAAAACCATTTGTGGAAATCCTCACTTTACTACAAATTTTGGAAACTCAATGAAACAAATCAAAAGGTTTAGACACATAATATTTACTCCTTCTAGAGCCCTTGTGACGATCCTGGACATGTCTGTATCCGGATCTTTGCAGTCTGGTTTGTGTTTGTAGCATTGCTCCACAACAAATGGGTTCATGAATCAAGAATTGACCATGCATGCCACATAAAAACAGATGGTAAGACAATAAATGGTTTCATTAATGAAGAATTGGTCATTGCACCATAAACTGCAAAAAATCAAGGCTTTACATTGAATCTAGAGAACAAAGTCTTCATTGCATGTCCCATCTAAGTATTTAACCTTCTTTTTCTTTCTTGGAAATACAAGAATTATCAGTTTCAAGAACATACAGGAGTCCAGAAGTAACATACCTTATGGGAAAGATCCTGGTGAAGGTATTCATGCCCGCAAATCCATCCATGTGCGGTTCTTTCTTTTTCGGATAAATTATGTACGTTTCTTTCGTTTGCGAATAAATACACAAGGCTAGCTAATCTATATATTGAACCAATACCAATTGTGGATAGAAAGCGAATCATCATGTTCAAAATTGGTCCAGCAGGGAATGCATTCTCTGGAAGGCCTTGGGATGAGAAGGGCAGGATTGGAATAGCACAAATTTTCATTTCACATGGAGACAGGATCCATTCTCTCCAGTTCCAATTTGTTGAAAATGGAGCACTGGTTTTATCTGAAAAACATGGCCGAGATGGTGGTTCTAAACTTGCTCCAAAGTTCCATGCAGTGAGTGTTCTCTAATATATATTTACATATTTTTCATCTCCTACAGAAACATGATTGTATTGTTTCCGTATATGTGAGCTCAATCTTCACTTTCACGAATGGTAGTACTTTGCGATCTTTTTGAATCTCGTTCCTCCTTTCTCTCATGCACGTCAATTTGGTGACCTTTTTTTTCCTTTTGTTCTTTTTTTTTTTCTAGCAATGTTGTCAAAATATTACGATGCACGATTGATGCGATACATTTAGAGGTTCTCTAAAGTCGACATGTATACTTTAAACAAATGTTATGTTTAACTGAATTTTACAAATGCGCATACGCATTATGTGGCTAAGGTATGTTTCAAGTAGTTTTGTCAAAATCTTATGAGACACGACAGATTCGATAGGGTCAGAGATAAAGCCGATATGTACCTTCAAAACGTATTTTACGGTTGAATAAATGTTACGAATAGGCATAGACAAGCAAATTATGCGACTCCGGTATTCATGTATGCTCCGAGCATTTTTATCAAAAGCCTACGGTAAGCACACAATTGCTCTGCTATGTGTGGAGATAATCTTGATACGAATCTTATGTTAGATTAAATATTACAATACGCATATGATGCACTATACTATCCTGACAATGGTACACCAAATAAAATTTGCTATGCTATTTATCCTATTTTGACAGGTTAAGCTTAATTATCCATCAGAGCTTATTACTGGAATACGTGGTTACTATGGCATCCGCAGTGGGCAGCAAATTGTGTCCTCAATCATCTTCACTACCAACACTGCCAATTATGGACCATTTGGATCGCCCAGCAAAGACGATATTGAGTTTGCATATGAAGTGGGACACAACAAATTTTGCGGATTTCATGGCGCTGCAGAGATGTATCTGAATACTATTGGGATCTATATGGAGCCGATGACAACCCTAAGCAATGCTAAGAATCCTAATGAAAGGGTTTAGCCTTGCTCCCGGAGTACTAAATAACAACCACTTATTGCAGCAGACAAATGTTGTGATGGTGTTGTCTACTTTTAAGTTTTAGTAGTACTTCTTTGGAGTCACTACTCCCTACCAAACTTTGAATCTATGATTGTGGCAAAAATTTGTTTTCTATTGCAGTGGAGTGAATGTTACTACTTCCAAGATCAGGAAATATATGAAAGGAAAACAGAAACTGAAAAAAAATGACAAGGAAACCAATGAGTTTGCAATAGCTGCCTACACATCCAAGAAGCAAGAACTGCAGCTAACTTCGTCATCCTTGAAATTTTCTCCCTTCTGTTCTATCTATGATTCAGCTAAAGTACTTAAAACACTAGTCAAGGCTGTTGAATACAAAGATGTAAAGCACGCAAACCTTATTGCATAGATGTGTCTAGAACCGTTGAATAATGTTACTATCCGGATTGCTTTTCAGCCTCCTCTAACAGCAACCGACAATCATGACAAAAACAAGAACTCCCCCTAAACATGTAACCTCCCTTTAATCAGCCTGTGAAAGCAAACATTGGAAAGAACTCCAGTTTTTATCTTCAACGAAACAGAAGAATGAGAACACCGGATATAAAATACCGAGCTCTTGGGTTAATTTTTAGGATTTGGAAAGAGTGTGAGGTAGCATCTCCAACCTTGGCTTCAAATTTGAAACACAGAGCATCTCCAACCTTTGCTTCAAATTTGGATGTGTAAAAAAAATTCAGGACTGATGGCAATTTGGCACCCATAAACATTCTTCCTCCAATCATGATCTCATGTCAAATTCACTCAGGTTTAATAGACCAGTTTTGGTAGACTCCGGAAAGCCACTTTCGAATTTCACACTTGATGCCAATTTCTAAACAAGTTGGTTTTTGACTTTGCGTTGGAAGGTAAAAGATTGGAGAGGCTTGGGACGTCAATTTTGACAGTTGGAGCTCCACATAAGATTTGACTCCTCTGATTGGAGATGGTGTCAGAGGTGTCATATTTGCTTTCAAAATCTAAAAGAAACAAACCAAAACACTATTTTTGGTGAGATTATATCTCAACCATTGATTGCCTTTTTTCTAAGATTTGACTTTCATATCAGTTTTTTTTTTTCCCAAACGGTAGGATAGTACATTTATAAATTACATCAAGTTGAAAACAAAATCTGCAATGAACAGAATATAAGCAACCCAACTAATAACCTTATTAAGGGGAACACCCGCACATCGGTGGAGAGATTCAAAACAAAGTCTACAATAACTATAAGACCAACCCAACTAGTAGTTTAAGGGGAAGAAATAACCCAATAAATACAAAGGAATAATGCACACGCAGGTGGGGAGATTCGAACCGTTGACCTCCCGGTGAGATGCAAGAGTCCCTGCCAAATTAGTTATCCCCAGTTGGTTTTTGAAGGTAAGATTGGAGAGGCTTGTTATGTCAATTTTGACAAACGGAGCTCCACACGGGGTTTGAGTGGTGTGGGAATTTGATGGATTCTATCTAGGATTTTGCTTCAAGATTAGCTGAGAATGTGAAGGAATGAAAAGCAATAATGGTAGAGTTAGGGATATTTGTCCCCAATACTCTATACTATTTCATGCATCATTGATCTTCTTCTTTTTTTGGGTAAATTTTTTTTTGGATAAATTGCATCAATGATCTTTGGTGCCTAAGTATAGTTAGGGATAGTCGATTCCTTACACTTCGATCAACTTCTAATTTTACTTTTCAATCTATATAGTGTACACGGTCAAAGTATCGTTTCCGTTTTTACAATCCCAAACCTTGTAAGTAGCATCATTTGATTGTGATTTTCCCTTAAATGCCAATTTAAAAGAAGGTTCGGCTTAATTATCCATCAGAGTTTCTCATTGGCGCAAGTGATTACTATCGCACTGGGTGCATCGTTTCACTATCATTCATTACCAACAACGGGATACGGACCATTTGGTGTATGCACTGGCAAAATTGATACTGCGTTCGAATTTAACTGGGAGAAGACAATAATACATTTGGGGGATTTCACGACACTGCTGACACAATCTGCACTCTATTGGGATCAATATGAAACCCGAACGAATCTGAGCAATGTTAACATCCCTACGGTGCATATAAAAAATGAAACGGTTTAGTAATTTTGCAGTAGCAAATTGCTGATATGATTGCTACCAAAACTTCGAATCGAGGATTTGGGGAATACGTTACTGGTGTACTTCAGAGGAGAAAACAAGCAATTGCAGAACAAGAGTGAAAAATTAAACATAACTGCTGCTACAAACAATGCCACCAGGCCAAAACTGATTTTTCACAACTTTAGACTGGAAGATTTATCAAAACATTTTTACTGTTTCCAAAGTTCGTCGCCAACATGGATCAAAAAAATCTGATACTTTGCTATCCTTAGAACCCCCAAGTGTATAGCTATTTGCACAATTGAGGATGGTTATCTAACCAGTGCAGTTCAAAAAAAAAAAACCAACCGTAGTGCATTGGATGGAGTTAATGAAAATGGCAGTTGAAGAATGAATGCATTGGGGAAAAAAACTCCTCTTTTCCAAGTACTCCCTCCGTCCCTTTTATAATGTGTATATTTCCATTTTGGGTTATCCCTTAATAAGTGTGTGTTTTGAAAAGTTAATGGGTATATTTCCTATTTTGCCCTTAAAAGTAGATTCCTATTTAAAAAGTTAGTGGGTATTATTATATTGATAAGAGTAAGCAATAGAAAGTAGATGTAAAAGTTGTAAAAGTTGATATGAGAGAAAAATAATTAGAATTCTCAGGTAACACACTTAAAAAAGGGACGGAGGGAGTATCTTTTTTTATATGTACAAGTCAAACACAATCATATAATTTCAAAAGGTTCAACGACACTTGCAAAGATTAGAAACTAGTGCGCCATCCAACAAGATAGACAAATTACATTAAAAAAAATTATATATTTTCATCGAGACAAGAGCACATATTGCATAGCAGAGCCGACAGTGGAGTTCGACCTATAGGGCCAGTTGAACGATAAAGAAATAGGCAACTTTGCAGGCACAGATTCAGATCAATGCATATACAGTTCGACACCGTGGATTCCAAAAAGATGTAAACCAAATAAGTATCCGGATAAATTTCAACGACCTAACTGATCCCTTGCTGGTACCACTGAAAACTCCACGTATGATACCGATTGATAACTGCAGCATTCATCACCTTAATCCAGTGACTATTCATTCGAAAGAATAGTAGCACGACAATACGATATTTTGAAGGGAAAAAAAAAAAACAGCAGTAGAAAAAAGGGTTGGCTAAAACCATTTTTATAACTGTCAAGTCACAAGTTTCTTACAAGCAGTTCAATACAAATCTGTAGTATCACCATGATTATAACTTCCACCAATGTTATATGAGCACAATAAACCTTATTAGTCAACATAACAAACCAAAGAATATTGATCTCAACTTTACCTTAACTTCCTCAAGAAGTCAACTTGTTCTGGAAAAGCCTGATGCTCAATGTCCATTTCTAATTTTTCAAGTCATAAAATTCACCTGTAGTCGTAGAGACCTAGCTTCCACCCCATCGTCTCTTTCGTGCTGGCCTGTGTTGCTTAGTCTCCATGGTTTCAACGATCGGGTCAACTTGAGGAATGGGAATCATCAAGTCGTTTTCCTTCTGGAAAGTGATAGGATCCTTAAATCGCTCTCTTCGTTTCTCCATCTTTGCCATCACCGCAAGAATCCGAGCATTGTCATAACCCCCGGTAACCTCATTGCCCTTTGTAGCATTTTCAACAAGCTTACTTTTCTTTTTGTCATCCCTGATTTCAGCACCAACTTCAGATCCAAAATTCTCACAAGGAGGATTCTCATTTACTTCTTCTGTAACTATTTGACCCTCCTCAATATCCAAGGCTTCATTTTGTTCTGTGATTGGAAACTTATCAAGCCATTGCTCTTCATGCTGGTTGATCTCAACTTTACAGTTCGTAGTCTCGCCCTCCTCTGCATGAGATTCACTGCAATCCGCAAAAACCATCTGCTCTGTATTTTCAAGCTTATCATTGCACTTTATACTTCCAGCATTGGAGCATCTTCCTGATGACTGCATAGGGTATGACCATAAGCAAACTCCCAAATTTAAAAGTTTAACGGCTCTTAAAATATGGATTTCCCCTAAATGTCGGTGGAAATTAATAAAATGAAAACATACAGATTACAGATGCAGCAAAATGGATCACAAGAACTATGAAAAAACTTGGAAGATAAAGACTTCAACTTAAACTGTCAAAGAACATAAGACATGAAATCCAAATCGTGTAGGAAAGAAGGTAAGGCCAAAAAATATCAAGAAAAGAACAATACCAAGCTCCAGCTAAGTTGGTCTGAGAGAGGAGCTTTATATATTACATGCTTTTATGTTCAAATCATCAAAAGAATAAATTCAAAGTTGATAAGAAATAAAAAATAAAAAAAATGTGATAGACCAACTTTGCACGTCCAAAATGAAAATCTGAACTTCTGAAGGCGAACTGCACATTTTGCTACAAGGTCATCAATTAAAGAATAATACGTCTAAAATTGCTCAGAAAAAAAGGCAGTCATTGAGTGTAACTTCGCGAATGAAGATATACACCCTTGAGTTAACATTCTTCAAGCATCCCCTTTGTTGGATAAAATTGAATTTCTATGCCTCACCTCAAGCCAAAAAAAAAAAAAAAATCTTACGCAGAATATCCTCCTCCATTATGCATCCAGTATCCTATAGCTTCATTTTACTCAACACTAGAGAAAACGACAATGCCCAAGGCTTCCTAAAGTTGTCATCATTCACACTAAGTAACCTTTTTCCAAAGAAAAGAAGAAAAATAAAGCCATCAAATGAAACTTTGTGATATAGACAACTAATACGTATCTAAGGAAATATCAAACATAGATGAAGGCTGCAGATGAAGTCTAGTAATGAGAGTTCTACTGCAAATGGAGACCATAATTCCATGAGGTTGCACAATTAATCCAAGCTTATAGCGAGGCATCTTAAACGCTCAACACCTCTCACAGATATATAATAGGAGAAAACACTGACAGGGGCTGTTACTGTTGAAGTGCCTGATTTAGCTAATGCTGTACCTTTCATTAAAATACTCTTTCCTTGGTGAGGTGTAACTTACTTGAAAGCAATAAATAGTACACAGAAATCAAATCCTAAATGCCTTCATGCACTCCCTACAATTGGCTCCTAAAGTTGACACCTAAGCAGAAGTGCGGTCCAATTTTATGTGCCAAGGATTTGCTAATTTAGGAGTCGAATGATACTCCAATGAGCTCTCTAGAATTGGCTCCTAAAGTGTGTCCTAAATATATGTACGCACAAAAAATTATAATTGAGTCCCCTATTTCCCCCTCTCTCTTCTTCTTCTCTCTCTCTCTTCTCCCCACTCCCAACTCCCTCCCTAAACTTAGCAAACTGAATGGGAGCCAACCTTGAGAGCCGACCTTAGGAAATACTGTAGGGAGTCCATTGGAGCACGAAAATGAAAAAATATTTATTAACCTTGTCCATGTCACCTAGGAGCCTTACTATGAGTCATTTTAGGAGCCCACTGGATATGCTCAAAGTAGAAATTCACCCTTGCCTCAAATTTGTCTAGGGTAAAATACAGAAGAGACTGAAAAAAGAAAAGAAAAGAAAAGCCAGCTGCCAGCATCCCAAAAACAATATCAGGGGGAGGAGACCTTGAGGTATTTCAGAACATAGGAGGGTCATACTCCAACAAAGTAATAATCGACGATGAGGAAGAAAGCAATCAAGGGGAGAAGGCAATGAGGTATTTCAGAAAGTAGGAGGGTCAGAATCCAACAAAGTAAATATCACATAAGAAGAAAAGAGTAATTATTATAACACAAAAAGAACAAGAGCAACAACTACTACAACAAAAGGCTAATGATGTAACTTCCAAACGCAGCTCAACTCCAAGTAATGCAGCACTAAAACTTCTAAATTGTGGATGCGGGAAACATAGACTGTTGATTGCCTCCCAGAGGAGTTTTGTTATATTGTTAGGTTTTATAGAGCAGTAGAGCACATAATAGCGTATCACAGATTGTCCACGATATGGAAGTAAAATTATACTTTGGCTAGTTTTGCTTCATTACATGGTGAATGCCAATTACATCCTCTGTGTTACTAACTACTCCCATTTCTTAAGTCATGACGCACAAGGAACTGAGAACTGGCATTCCTTCCTCACCCCTACAATTATGCACACAGCAAACTGGGTTACTAGAATTAATAGTCCTTAACACCCACCTATTTGCAATACTGTCACCTTTTCCAAAGGCAACAGAAGACTTACAAATTACTACGTATTGATTGAAAGGCGGGGCAGTTTCCATAGGTCCATAGCACTGACCCATAGCCCTAATAGATGACAATTTTGCAATGTTCAACTCAATCAGAAATACCAAGTGGCAGAGAGAATGTCCTATGACTCCACTAACATGTGATTAAAAATTTTGCTAAAATAAGCCAACTGTCAATGCCTTTGTAACAAGAATGTCCTACGACTCCACCAAAAGGTGATTAAAAATCTTGCTAAAATAAGCTAACTGTCAATGCCTCCCCTAAACTTTTCGTCCTTATCCCGTATGACAAGCCTAAAATGGTGTGGTGCATGATATATCTAGGAACTACCTTCAACAACCAAGTGTCTAATTGCAGAAACTTCCTAGAATGTGTCAAACTCCTATATGAACAAAGATTAACTCAATGAATATAGTTAGATAAGAACTTGAGAGAAGAGAAAGGCAATACCTTTGCTTGATCTCTCAAAGTGAAAACTCACTCCATGGGTATGACCACTAAGGATCTCAGAGTTTTGGCAAAAGACAGTAATTACTAAAGAAAGAACACCGCCTTTACAAGAACAACTATACAATTGATTACAGACTTTCGAAGACAGCATTCACAAGAAGCAACCTAGCACTTTTAGTTTAATATCAAACAACATATATCTAACCAAGAGCAGGGCATATAGCATTAGATGCACAACATGAGCTACCAAAATAACCAATATCTTTCGAAGCCTACATGGAAATATGGCTATACATTTACCAGGGAAAAAATTAGGAGGATATTTTTACACAAAGATAAAGAAGATTGCAATACTGGAAACTAAATGAGATAGAAAACTACTTTTTTTCTCTAAATGCTTTAATTCACGTAAATAAAGAAACATAACAACAGTATGCTTGAAATCAAGACAACAAATTTGGGAGAGCGCAATGAGTAAATCAATGATCTAAAGTGAGTAGTCTAGGTACATAGGTCTTGAGGTCTATGAGGCAGGGCAAGTCAACTATAAGCCATTTGAATGTAACATCTCCATCGGTGTTAGATACATGAGTTATCTTCACACGATAATACGTAAGCCAAATATCAATAAACGGCGGTCCCATCTGGTTCCAGACTTCCAGTAAATCCAGCCAAACCCGCCAAGGATCACATGCGTTAAACTTAGCCTTGGATAAGACAATTGTACTCCATATCACTAACATAGTGACTTGATGTTGGCCAAGACACTCTACTACATATCACTAAACATACCGAAATCATGTTATAGCTGTCAGCTCCCTGTTTTGGCCACCGATGGTTAACAAACTTACTATTTTCAACTCCATGAGAAGAAACCTGAGGTATGACTTTTGGAAGCATTTGGCAATTGAGAAAGCCTTCTGATTGTCTAGTAAAGGAGGGTGAGCAGCCTGTCAGGGCTTTCACTGAGCAAGGACGATCACACATGATAACCCGTTGTTATAAACTGCTCAGATTCATGTTTTCGGAATCCAAGAGATGAAAAATGGAGCCGCAAACACATCTTCCTTGGAGAATTGTATGACAGCTTGAGCCCTTAAACAAAGATTTGCGACAGACAAGTCACTCATAATACTTATAGATGTTCCATAACAGAGGGAATTATAGACCTTCGATAAGATTTATCCTAGTAGCAAACTCCCAAACTGCTTCAAAGAGATAATAAGCACCAAAGCATGCAGAAACTAAAGTCACAAAAAACTGTCAAAATGCAACTCCAGAATTACTACTACTAAGCATTACCGCAAAGAATACCACATAACAAAACTTAGTGAGAAAAAAAGAGACAGACAGAGAAGAATTAAGGGTGTAAGGGCTATAAAATAGCACGGGAATAAGATCCTTGAGCCCATCAAATACTAAAGATGACATAGAACATAGGAAAGCGTGGATTTGAAGGTCTCCTAACAAAAACAACAATGCAACAAATCAGAAAACATAACTAACCAGAATTAATTTAGACCAAGGGCACAATGAGGCACCAAGGTCTCCTAGCCTAAGCATGAATCACATGGCGAGGCGAGGCGAGGCACGGGCTTCATCAGCGAGCCACATGTTATAGATATTGCACACTTTTGCAAGTAATAAAAGTTAATTTCACATTTTATCTAAACTCATAAAAGAATGCATGTTACATACTTACATCAACACCTACAGCTACTACTTTCTTACCACCCATTACATTGTGTCGGGTTTTAATAAGTTGGATCCCATCAACTGAATTAAAGAAGCAAACTCAAATCTATATTTAACAATTGAAAGCATTTAAATACCAATGCAATCCAGTGAATTATGATTGTCAACTAAATGAACAAGCAATTAGATCTCTGAACAAATTACCTACGTAAAACAAACAACTAAGTAAAGTAAGTCACTGAACATTAAATACTGGATGAAATTACTATCTGACCATTGTCACTGGGGGAAAAAGAAAAAGAAAACCAAAAATTAGTACGAAAAGCCAAAATATAAAGGTTTAGGTATTTATCTTTGATTTGTTGACTGTGGTTGATGTCCTATATTCATTTGGAGTCTTTGAAAGCATGTGCAAACACATACATTGTGTTGGGCTTCATTATATCATTCCTGATATGTCTATCAAATTACGTCACCCCGCCTCGGTCCTCGGGTGCAGTTCATTTAAGTCCCCTTGCCTCAGGGGTGTTGAGGTGTTTAGATTGAGATCTCAAAATACAGGGCATACCTAGCAGAATTATATAACTTCCACAGACCTGACAATAGTGACGAGAAAATAGAATATTCTATAATTTATTTCACAATAAGAACCTGAACAGGAACTGGCAGAATAACATTCAGGTTTGAGAAAAAGTAGATGCTAGGATAACTCTCTGCCGAGACTTCTACTTCAATACCACAGGATATGATTTTGCAAAAGTGGGGCCATTTTGTTCTGCTGGGGAAGAGGGAAGGAGGGAGGGGGGTGTCTAAAAGGGACTCATAATGTCTATTTTCATCTTTAATATTATGTTATTTTCCTTGCATCAGAAAGGCCACTGCCGACAGTCGACAGAGAACCAACAGGCAGCAAAAGACAGTATCTGAAAACAGAATGCAAGATGAAAGATGCAATGGATAATAAAAGGCATAAAGAATCTCTTAGAAAAACATGCAATGAGATTGCATTAGCAAAATGAAAGAAGACTTGCCCAACATATGTGGAGCACTCATACATACAAGCAAGGTACAAGGTTTTGACCACAAATTCCCCAAATGTTACCTTTCCTTCCCCGCCAACAAATTGCAAGTCAACCGAATCCCTGAACCTCAGCAGTGGCTTTTCACAATTACGTCTATCAGTAATAGTAGAACTTCTTTCAATTCGATTGTTACTACTTCCTCCTCTCATTAATTTGATTCTACGCTGTTCTATTTCCATTTTATCCATTAGCTTCTGTTTACCACCAGTTGCGCTCCTTAATGTCCTTCCAGAAGAAAATGATGCCTCCTCAGCAAGGAATTCATCATCCTCATAACTATAAATATATTCATCCTTAGAGCAATGGAACGAGTCATACTGCCAATGTCTTCTTTCATAAGGAACTTCCCCATCAGGATAATAGACCCTTCCTTCAGAGTCACCAGCAACATGGTTACTACCAAAACAATCACTGCCTCCATTTTTCTCCTTCACAATCTGTCTCCTACTGTGTTCACCACATCTTTCAGTCAATCTCAGGTCATAAGCACTTCTTTGTGAAATGGCCTCAATCCTGCTTCCTCTGTTGGTAGTACGACTCTCCCTACTAAAATGCCTACGAGGAATTTTCCCTCCTCTCATGGTAGAAGGCCACCGTCTTTCATACTTACCATGCAAATACTTTCTCTCTTGGCCATTATATCCATACTTTTCTTGCATGAAATAATCTTCATAATTACTATCAAGCAAATAATCATCCTCTTGTATTCTCTTCCTGAAGTGGAATTCATCTCCTTTTCTCCATCGAGTACTTCCTTTATCCGAGTAGGAGGAATAATTTGGCCCCAACTGCCTCGGCTTCTTGTGAAAGGGAGGATTCAATGTAATTCCGTTTTCATTGTGATACAAATCCCTTCCAACTACCTCATCCAACCTGGACCCACTTTGTTCAAAGAGATGTTCTCTTACTTCCCACCTTCTACCTGGATATTGATCTTTCTCATCTTCAAAGCTACGATGATTCATACGAGACCTTTTGGAATAAGCAGCATGGGCCTCATTGTAAGAAAACCATTCACCAAAGTAACTGCAAGGAAGTTCTGACTCAGTATAATGGGGAAAACCTTCTCCTTCATACGAGTAAAAACCCTGCAGCCTTTTATAATAAGCATCATCAGTACGGGGAAAGGGGGGCGACTCCTCATAATCATGGCGGCGCTTCAATACTGAGTCATTGTGGAGTCTCCTGCTGTAACGCCTCCGATCTTTTGGAAAAGGACTTCTATTTGTAGAATAATATTTACCATCACGATATTTTGCTTTGCTCTGATGGCTTTTAGATTTAATTGACTGATAGCGATCAGAAGTCAATGACTCATGCAACTCATCGATAGATTTCGGAGAGTGCTTCCTCAGATGATTTTGAACTCTTTCTGGATAGGCAGAAGCAAAATTCCCCGATGTTTTAACACGACTTGCCGAGATAGATGAACTCGTTTCCTGTGGAGTCTCCTCACCAAGCAAGGAGTCCGTCTCCCCCAAGGACAGAGCAGCATTGCATGTTTCACTGCAAACTTTCTCATTTGTGTTAATCGAATTTTCCATTGCTTCAGCTTGCCCTTCGGAACTAGAACCAGTCACCTTTTGATCGTGACACCCATCCACATCAGATATCTGACCACTTGCATGATTATCGAAGTCCATTAACACTGGATTAGACGGAGTTGATAGTTGGGAGTACCTAATCAAATGAGAAATCATTGGCATTAGTCGATCAGACCAAAACAAAAAAACAAACTTAACACATAAATAAACTACTCCAAACATAATTTAACCAAAGAAGTAAATAAGGTAAAGCTACTAAGGCCTCCATTGAGCCATAATCAAAAGTAGCAAGAGAAAGCAAAAACTTTTATGAAAACACAAATCCACACAATGCTAATTTAATTGAATTCCCAGTGTAGTTGTCTCTGTTAAGGAAGGGCGAAAATTGACTATAAACAACACTAAACAAATGAAATGAGCCGATCGGAGGATTCACATACACAAGTACTTCCCTAGTTCCCGCTATGACATTTTGATTACCTGAATGAGGTGTTAAAGGGAAGATAAAGCTAACAACCTTACTGATTGTGAGAAAATCCAACTTCAACATTCAAGCATCACAGAACAGATGTGCAGAATTTTCATTTTAACTAACACAGTCTATGGACTTCCCAAAAATAACATTACAGTAACTACCAGAAGGAATTTGGGGCAGCAACATAGGGAACCATTCAAACCTTTTGGGATTAGGTCTGCCTGATCTTTTAACATCCCCTTCCAATAATTTACATTCATCTCTACTGCCACCACCAAAATTCCGGATACCATCATCCATACCAAAATCTCCATTTTCAGAAGATTTGTGAACTGAGCCTTTGTGGGTTGATTCCTCCTTGCCTGAACCAGAGGAGTTGTCCGCACAGTCCTGTACAGCAATCTGCCCAAAAAACATGACATAAGAAACAACCGACTGCTTATGATAATTGCGTAGTGCAAAAGTTATAGCACACCTGTATCACAACATCAGGATCACGATCAACAACACGCCTTACATCCATGGAGGGGTGCCTTTCAAGAATGCAGTCCTCAACCTGAATCACTCTGCCTTTCGGCTGAAACAACAGTAGTGAATTTATAGTCTAAGTTCAGTTGCTCAACTAGATTTTTTTATATAAAAAAGGAAAACAAGCACCCTACCATTCCAAATTGCTTTCCTTCTCTATATGCACATCTCGATCCTGGAGAAACTGCTCCCTGCAGGTGAGCAACTTTTTCAGGCTCATACATGTGAGCTCCTGTTTCATACTCAGATTCAGCATCATAAACCTATTTTAGAACATGGACATACTATTGTATTAGTGCTTTGGCTTAAATTACTTTTACAACTACCTGTTTCCTGAAAGTTAGTACTGTTTACTTAGGTAATACCAGCTCACCTCCTTGGCTTTTGGATACCCACAGGTGGGGGCCCTGGTCCGCAAGGATGTATGTTGTCGAAGTTGCTCCTGTTACGACATTCATAATATATCCCATATTCCTTAATTAAAAGGGGATTAAGAAAGGAAAGATAGGGGAAAGGGAATGGAAATAAACATACACCAAAAAGAAAGCTCCCACTACCAATCCATGGGACCAATCTCAAGGAATGCAGGCTAGGTTACCCTCGAGTCAAAACCTGTGTTGCATGGTCTCGAGGGTGTGGAATGTTTCCAAGTGTTACCAGGGCAATACTTGATTTCAGTTGTTTCTTAATCATTCTAAGGGAAAATGCATATTCATATTGTGAATTACACTATTTAGGTATACACGCATATCCAACTAGGCACGTCCACTCAACACTTTAGTACTTCCAGAAACTTTAAGGAGTCTATGTGACATAGCTCACAACATAGAAAACTTACTCCTTTTCTCTTATAACTAAAACCTACGAAAGCTATATAAATTCACCCAAGAAGACCACCTCAGTGTCTATATGGGAATTCACCGCAAGATTCAACTACCTTGTCCCAAAAGTTTTTCTCTTCAATTTTCTATTTACAGTTATTGGTAGGGGAACATAATTAGCGGCATCATTTGAGGCCAACATTAGAGATCCTACTTCCTAGGCATTGGCTTAATAGGTTTCAAAACAATGTATCTGATGTAACCTGGAAATCCCCAAACCACACAAAACTGAAAAATAGGACACAAACGGAAAATCTGCAGCTCTTTGATTACATACAGATTAAATAGAGAAAGGATACATGGAAGAGGAAGAAAGGGGAGAAAACATGGAGCCACAGCCCCTAAGCAAACACTACAGTTTCTCACAGCTTGGCCTCCCCAAAATAAGAAGACTTTACTCCTTATATAGACTCCTTACAACCCTAAAAAGTAAAAATACAAAAATAACCAAACAAGAGATACAGAATTATAAATCATGCCATCTTTGTGAAAGCACACTCCATCAGTAGCTGTATAAAATCATCTAAATGTCTACCATCTCCTATGAACTTTTATAGATATCATGTTATGTATGTGTTGCTAGGAATATAATGCCCCTCGAGGGCTTTGTCATACTATATTCCTAAAGCAGCCCTTGAAAGCTAACTCTCCTTGCTGGCAACCATGTCACCTTCCCCCTCTTTGCCCCAACAAAAGCATGAGGTACTTCCAAAGGCTAGGGGCCGTATTCCAAATCCTTAAATTAAAAAAATTTGCGCAAATACCAACAGTATGACTTAGTGCAGTAAACTAATTTACCACACTGTTGCAATAAAGCTTCCAACTTTCTTCATCGAATCCAAAATTGAAAAAATCTGTTATGTCTGCTGCGGGATGCCTCCAAGACTTCCTCTCAAGTGCACCAATATTTACATCTAATATGGTCCTGTCACAAGATAAAGGCATGTCATTGTTGTGAACATAGAGAAAGGAAAGGACTTTGCATTTATGAGAGCCACCCTTGAGGACTCATCCTAAATGCAGGCCAAAAGAAAGCACCATGGCCATAGAAAGTCTCATTGGATATATGATACAACCTAATAAAAGAGGAGGCAGAGAAATGTAACATACTGGCCTAAAAGCAAGCGATAATGGATATCATACAAGTCCAATATACTGTGGCCATGGGTATATATACAAAGACAGAAAATGAGAAAATAAGACTACTACATAAAGCCATAACCTATTACACCTACCTATAACGGGGAAGTGAGAAATTATGCCCAATTTGAGCTGTTAATGAGCTTGAGTCCATTCGCAAACTGCATTTATTCTCCTCCCAATCTCCTCTAAATCCATTAGCTTTTGCATTTGCTGGAAATGAAGCTCCCCGGTGCCTCATGTACTGTAAAAGAACCCCAGTTCATGATATTAATTGCCATACAATTGTCAAGTTCAATGAATTCATCAAGAACAAAATTTTCTTTGAGCCCAACCAAATCCAGTTTAACGATGGCATGCCACATTAGACCGCCTTTCAAAATTCTTGTCACCCAAAACACATTCTTTATGCATAAGATACAAACTCAAATATACCACACAAATTGTAGTTTTGCGACCTCTTATGTACTACATAAAAGAACCCAGTTCATGATATTAATTGCCATACAATTGTCAAGGTTCGACTCTTTCTTCCTATGTGAAGGCTTTGTCTCTTTCTCCATATACAGTAGTATTTATAAGGTGGATTTATTACAGTGCAAATCAAAGATATTGTAGGATTATCTCATAATTTCCAGTTTGACATAATTGTCCTGAACTTACCGTTAATTATCAAAAGAAATCCTGGTCACCCAAATAACTTTCATAACACAAACATTCAAACCCAAATATACCTTGTATTGCAAATACCGCGATTGATAACCTCCCTTGGATCCATTCCCTCTCTGCCTACCACCACGCCGGCCATTCGGACTCAGCTCCAATCCATCACTCGAACTCCGATTCTTAACCAACCCATCATCATCACCCTCTCCAACAACCTCAAACCCACCACCCTCTTCCTCATCCTCATCAAACCCTCCACCACTCCCCAAACTCACCCCTTGTGATACCGAAACCCCCGGCCCACCTCCACCACCATCATTATCATCATTCAAAACTATATTCAATTCATCCTCGCTATCACTTCCATCCATATCCACGCCCACTTCCCTCTCACACTCACTCGATGCTCTCTTCGCCTCATCGACCTCCTTCGAATCTGAATTCACAAATTCTGCTTCGAAATCATCGTTTGATGGGATGCCATTGATGGTTGTACTCGCTTGGAATTCGACGTCTGCGTATAAATCGCCGAAATCATCATCGATGCCTTCCATTAGAACAGAAACCCTCTCTCAGGGAAAACGGTGCTTCTAGGGTTTTGAAATGATCAACATGAAATCTCCATCCCAATGCCTGCACTTAAAACCCTAGAAAAATCTTAAACCCTTACCCAGTGCCTTCAGGCATTTTCAGGGGTAAACCTCATCTTCTATCCCATGGTTTATATACATGGTGTGTGGGGGTTTCTCTCTCTTCTTTTTTTTCATTTTTTTTTTTTTTGGTTCTTTTTTGTAAACGAAACTTATTTGAAATTAATTGAATTTAGGCCATTTTATAATTTTATTGTGAAAACATTATTCTCTCAAAAAGTATTCTCCGAGTTTTTCACAAATGCACCATACATGATGATCATTTCAAACAAAAAGGGACGCAATGGCGGGTTAGCCCGGGCGACCGTCTATCCAAGTTTCAAATTTTTTTGATAAATATAATACTAATATTTTAAAAATAGTATTAACTTTGCCTGCTCAATAAATTATTGTTGTGGTACTCATCCAACTCACAATCGAATTCTATATCTGTCCTTGAGCATGAAAATTCCATAAAAAAAAGTTATGAATGTGTAAGTAAATACTGTTTTTTTATTTTTTTATTTTTTGTTTGAAAAGTGAGATTTTAAAATATTAATTACACTTTGTCACTCAAAATATTGCCCATGCAGTAGCCATAATTGAGGCGTTGCTATGGTCATTTCGTTACATAAATGTTGGTATTATGACGTTGTTGTTACATTAAACAATCATAAATATTTCATAACCTAAAATTTCACATTATGGATGCTCTATTTTTCTAGTTTTTTATTTGTTAATTACACTCAATTTTTCTAGTTCAATGCCGTATTAGCATGGTCTATCAGGACTTGTTGCGGCACGAGCGCTGCAGTGAGTCAGGCATGTGTTGTGCTTGCGATATGGTTCTTCTTGGGCGTATTGCATTAATTTAAACTGTTTATTTTGTTTGGTTTGTCAAATTTGCCATTCATAATAAAAACAAAATTGATCAAACATGAGGGCACTGGCCCTCTAACTCTGCTAATGCCCACTGTTAACTCACGCTAATTGTAATGCCTTTAAACCCACTTTTTTCTCCACCTTCCCCTTCACCTTTTTTTTTTCCTTTCTTCCGGCGTCAAAATTTGGTGGAGAGTAAGTCTCTTCTTGTTTCTCTAGGGGCCTATTTTGGGTTCCATAAAGATGAATCGAGCCGCGGATTATTTTTAAATATTTTTATTTGAGTACTTGTTAGAAATTAGATAAATCCGATATTTGTAAGAGCCTTTTCAGCATTCGTATAGCCCTACGAATTTCGAAAAAGCCCTTACAGATGTTGGATTGAGGTAATTTTTTAGAGGCACTCAATGACTCAAATAAAAATATTTTAAGAAAAACCCGAACTTTTGTAAGCATCAGCAATATTTTAAGACCATTAAAATAGCTTTTGTAAATAAAGACACTACTACAAAAATGGTTAAAGATAACACCAACAACTGAAACAATACTGTCATCGAAAATCTGATGGTAGAGTTTTGATGTCAATCTATCCTAAAAACTGTCATCTTTGCGATATAAGATGGCGATTTAGATTAAAAGTGACATTATTATCTCTTTCTTGAATGTCAATTTTTGCTTAAAAGTCACATTAAAAGTCTGAACTTATGTAACTGACATTGAAAGTCTGAATTTTTTTATGACGCTTTATAAGTGTCATTGAAACATATAAGATGACAGTTTAAAACCCTCTTGTCATCTTATACTTCCAATGTCTAAAGTGACAGTTTAATCCAAAACTGACATTAAAGGTGCTTAGCTTAAAAAATTTCAAAAATGTAGTATAAATATTTTTGTTGGTCTTTTGTCAACAACAAGGGAGCTAGCTCAGTTGGTTCACGCATGAGGAAGTGAGGAACTCCAAGGCCTTGAGTTCGAGTCCCGGGGCAAACAAATATTTGCTCTCCACACAAGTGCCATGGGGGCGCCATGTGAGCTCCACTGGGCGGCCCATGTGTTTGAACTATAATTTTTTTTCTTTTATTACAAAGATAACTATCATCTTATATGTTTCAATGACGTTTTTTTTACTGTCATAACAAATCTAAACTTTTAATGTCACCTTATCTGCAATTATCATTCGCTTTTGCTGGATGGTTGAGCAATAAAGAGTGATCTACATATATAGTTTGAATTTTTTTTCTTTTATTACAAAGATGACTATCATCTTATATGTTTCAATGACGTTTTTTAACTGTCATAACAAATCTAGGCTTTTAATATCACCTTATCTGCAATTATCATTCGCTTTTGTTGGATGGTTGAGCGATAGAGAGTGATCTACATATATAGTTTGATGACAATCTTTTATTTGGAGAGAGTATCATGCACATGGCAATGCCACATACTACTCCGAGAGAATCACATGACAATGTCATATGGTACTCCGAGAGTACCTAATAATTAGCCCAATTAGCAAGTAAGGTTTGGTTGGGACCGAGCTGTGACGAAGTGGGCACAAATCCCGCCTCAAGATCCTTCCTATGACCGACAACAGATCAAAAGAGTGACCCACATAGTGTACTTGCGATCTTTTATTTTAATACGAAGTTTAGTTCACTAATAGATTCCTCCAAATGCAAGGTTTAGCCTTTCTTAAATTCTTCTTATATATATAATATATATATATCTTATCTTTTCACCTACCAAAGTGAAGTTTTCTCCAACATTTCTCTGCTAACAAAAATTGAAGGGGCCAATTCCAATTTTGAAAATTTAACGTACAATACAAAATCAGTAAGAATTTTATTAGTTTTGACATTATCATTTACCTTTTACGTATTAAACTGAAGATTTCCAGTACATGATAAGAAGACATCTTAGGACCTTACAAATAATCTTAGCCCAAGTCCAAGGGCACCCCTAGTCCCACTTCAACTTCGGTACATGTTACACAGAGAAATATGATTATGATTTTCCACTGGTTGGTATCCGACTAAAAGCTGGTTTTTGTAGAACAATTTTCTTCTTCTGGACGATGTAAAATACAGTTGTGGCTATAATTAAACTGCCACAAATCAATGCACCTGCAGCAAAGCCATAACGAAGTTGAAGGATCAAATAGTAAATATTTGGGAAAATAGGAAAGAATATAGAACAAAAATGGAGCACAAAAACTGGGCCTCTTTGTCAAATTTGAGATTGTTGGAGTAGTCAATCGACTGGCCTTAAAATTGATTTATTTTGCAATGATTTGTCCTTGAAGTCAACTCACAAAACGTAAACACATGGAAAGAATTGTGTGGGGCTTGTGAGATTAGACCACTTCATCGGAACACTCTTTATTACCAAAAAAAAGAAGAAGGTATGTAAGAGGTGCTCACCAATGGCTACAAAATCTGGCTCAAAAGCTAATGTTACATCACCTGCAAATCACGACATCACCGGTACATGTCATTTTTAGAAGAAAAAAAAAGACATTAATTCGTATGCTGGCTCCCGAAATAGTCGAAGTGCGAGTAAATTGTCCAAACACCTGGTAAAAAAAATGAAAATCTTGATATATATGTATACTTATACTCCTATATTTAACTTCAAAAACTAAACACATCACTCTCATTACATGAAACAATTAAAATATGATGAGTCGGCCTTGGAGTGCATAATTCTTCAACTTGTTACATGGGTCACCTAAGTACGTATTTGATGTTAAATTTTGTTTCTTCCTTCGAAGAGCCGACTTAAGGGGAAGACCAAGAAGTCCAGGCTTCGGGCTCATAAGAAATGTAAATAATGGGGGCCTTCAAATCTATAGGATCTTTATATATATTAGGCCCAAATAATTTGTAGTCTAAGCCTTTTACATATAAAATTGATCTAATTTGGCTATTTTGTCTATTGAGAATGATATAGTGAAGAAGCTTGAATATAAATACTTAGGGGCCGTTTGGTAACGTTTTTGTTTTGTGTTTTTTGTTTCTAAAAAATTAAAAGTAGAATCATGATTATTGTTTATAAAATCAAAAACAAAAAAACATGTTTGGTAATAAAATTTCTGTTTTCTGTTTTTTTTTTTTTTTAAACGACCCTGTTTTAAAAACAAAGCAAATCGCCTTTTTTGTGTTTTGAAAATTTTCAGAAATTTTGAAAACGTTTTTATTAAACACAAAACATAAATAACTTACCAAACACATTTTTGTTTTTAGTTTTGAAAAAAATTGAAAACAAAAACAAAAAACAAGAAACAAAAACATTACCAAATGCCCCCTTAATTAGTACGTTTGCCGCTAAAAGTGCGCGAAGACAAATGTTTAAATTAAATGATGAATTTCAAAATATTGTAATTGTCATTTATTTTTAGATAACTATCTATTTACATTTTGTAATGGTCAATATTTTATTCTCCATATATAATAATTATTTATACATATTATCTATTGACCGACCAGTGTATGCGAAATATAAAGTAGGCCTAGCTCGTTTAATGAGTTCGCTTTCGGCCCTGAAATCTTTGAGCTGGCTCTATGAGTACCTGTTCATTTATAAAGTTTTATTTACTTATTGGCGTATTTGTTATTGGAAAATTCTAACCTCCGCTCTTAGGGTAAAGGATAATGTGTAAAAAGTATATCGATAGGAGCAGACTCAAGAAGAGGCAAGGGGGGTCAGTTGACCCCGCTAGATCAAAAATTCATATAGACATGCATGTAAATATATTTCTGGATTTTTTGGTAATTTTTCCCAAAACCCTACATACACACACACTCACTAGCAAGGTTTTAAATCTCGGTATCGGTCGCGGTATCGGTGTATCGGTATCGGGACATATCGGCGATACGTCGCGGGAATCGGCTGTCTCGACCGTGAATTTTTTAAAATCATTAGCAATATGTAGAATACTTGATTTTACACTCTCTTTTCTCTCATTAGATTAATTAGTAATATTTTAACCAATCTTAGCACATATAATTGAACCAAACCACCATGATAAGGTTATAATATGAAAATAAGCACACCATAGAGTTCTTACAACACCCAATTACGAGCCATAACAAGATTCAAGCTCAATAGTCTAGCTCCTAGTATTAGTCATACATAATTTGCTACTACAAGTCAATACCAAAATGAATTGCGCGGAGGATCGGCATATTCAAGCTCAAGATTCGACTGAAAGCAGCAACTTGCGCCTGCAAAACGTTGATTTTTTTTTTTTTTTTTTGCGTATCGGCCGAGACAGATGCCGTATCGGTCGAGACATCGATACGTCTCGGGTATCGGCCGAGACGGGGTCCGATTTTTCCTCACACTGAGATATCGGCCTGTATCTGTATCGGAGGCCTAAAAAACCGAGACGTCTCGGCCGATACGAGACGTCTCGGCCGATACGAGACGTCTCGGCCGATATTTAAATCTATGCTCACTAGATCTCGCTCTAAGACATTAAATATGTAAAATCTTTGTAGATTTTTAACCCCACTTATAGCAAATTTTGTGTCCGCCCCTAATCGATATACAAGAAAAGTATATTAATATCGATAAAATATGTAGTGACATCCAAACTTATTTGTCATCACATACATATTATCCTCCATCTATAAGGGAGAGGTTAGCGAGACCATTTGTTATTTTGTATTTTGAGTGGCAATCTAAAGGGTCCTAAAAACCAAGAAAATTATTGAAGAGAAATTAAATTACCATCATTGTGACAATTATCGGATTGCTTGCCATCGTTGCAAAAGCAAAAAGACTTCTGATTCAGACCACTCCTATACCCGCAAAATCCACCACTGGCCTCACATGAACGACAACCACTGTCCGGTGATCTCCATGTTAACTTGAATCCTTCTTTCAAGACTCTACCAAAATGATCCCATTCCCGGCGAAGACTTTCACGGTCTCCGGCCATGACAACCGGGACCCTCACCGTGCCCTCACAGTACCGGTTCCAATCAAATTCCGGTATTGCCCCTTCCACGAACACATACGATTGCTTTGAACCGTATCGAAGGCACTCTATATCTGGAAGTGAAGGTGGATACAACGTGCAATTATAGAAGAACTTTACCATTTTATCCTCTATAGTGTAGTTGAGGAAAGAAGATGAATTTAACTCAACGTCATGCGCTGCCATGGGACAGCTAATGCCATCATTTAGTTCAGGGTAGGCGGCGGCGAGGGTGTTTTTTGAATAAATGATTTTTTTCAGGACATAGAGGTGGTCAAATAGGCGGAGCTGCGGTTGTTGACGGTGGTTGCATGAGACGGCGAAACCCGGGTATCCACAATGCTCGTTTTGATTGCCTTCTTGCCAAAATGGATACCCGATGATTTGGCCGTTACCGCAGTCGAATGAGGGGCAAGCAGGGTTGGAGGGTTTTACGGAATCGCCATTGGTGGCGGTGTAGAGGATGTTGATGAGGAGGAGGAAAAGAGGAGGGAGATGGAGATAGCTGAGAGAAGCCATGGGAGTGAACTTGAAATTGTTTTAGCGTTGTGGCATGTGAAAAGAAGCCAGCAAGTGGTGCATGGGGTGATCTAGACCGTCCATTTGTTGCCAAGATCTCTAGAATAGAAAAAAGAAGTCAATGGTTGTATGAGTCTTGTATCATACAACAAGGACATGTTTGGAATACTTGATTTTTGATTTATTACGTGGAAGGGTCGACCTCAGTCACATAATCCTTCAAAATGTCATGCACTCCCGTTTTGAATCCTCGTACTATGCTAGCGTTTTCAGTCCTCGCTTTTGTTAATTTCAGTAGTTGAAGATGTGATTTAAAGACACTTTTACGTTCGCATTCATGTCCTACTTATGCACTCGCACATGAATTAAGTGGCTTGGGGTTAACATAATGTATCGAGTAGAGTTAAACATAATGAGCTAACCTTAACCTGCTCTCCCACGCGTGCAGCGTCAAGGTTTCAGTATTGATTTACAAAGGCAATTAATTAACATTGCTTAGGTCTCGGTTGGTAACCAAACTAATTTCTCCAGCTCCACACAAGGCCATTTCCGTGCCTTTACATGAGGTAAGGTGGTCTTAAGGACAAATCGTTGGCGAGGATTGCATCTCTAAATATTTATTTATTCTAGGTCTTAAATTTTTCGGCAACATTAATAGTCTTAATTGATACACAAAATAAGCAATGAAGGACTCCTACTGTTTATCAAACGGGCCATAAGGGTAATTATTGGTGGAAGACCCAAATTGAGAAATCAAAAGCAAATTACACAAAGGTAGGTTGGTCCGGTGGTCAAATCCTAAAATTTAAGAGTTTGCAATCTCCTAACTCTCAAGTTCGCCTTGACCTGACATTAATCGAGTCTCGATAGTAGACAATGGGATTGTTCCTCAATAATTAATCGAGGTGTACATGCTCTACGATCGACACAGAGAGTTATGAAAGTAAAAAAAAATTAAAAAGGGTGAGAACTACTGAAATAGAACTCTGTTGGAAGTTTAATTGCGACCAGCCCAGTAGCCCATCATAGTGGTTGAACGAAAGTGGGTTCAGCCCAACAGAGACCCTTTTTAAACCTTTGAGAGCAGAAGACTTTAAGGCTTGAATCTTGATGTCTAGGCTTGCTAACCCTTTCCATTTTTTTTTTCTTTTGTGGAAAATTGAATTCCTCATTTTATCTTTTCTACGGATTTTAAACTAAAAAAGTATGCTGGGAATCTCAAGTAAAAAAATATGCTGGGAGTCTCAATTATCATTCCTTAAGATATAAATGTAAAAAAAGTAGATATCGGATATAAAAATGATAACACATGTCTGTTTCATCATTGATAAAATGGTATTGTCGAATAACAATTGTTATTTATCTTTTTTTCCCTTCCATCGTCATCGTTAAGAACTCAGCTCAGCTCAATTTGTCAAGTAAAAGAGCCATGCTCGACCAATTTTTTTTTTTTTTTTGACTCATTTCTAAGCTCAACCTAGTCTTAAGTCAACTCGTTTATATATACTACTGACTTAGCACTTGAACCGATCTCAAACTCTCAAATACTAATCGAAGTTGAGCTCAAATATTTGGGCTTGAGCCAAGCTCATGTTGACTGAATTCCAAACGAGTGGAGCTCGAACACGCTAAAAATTCAACTCGACTCGTTTCCACAGCTACATACACACAAAAATGTATAAGTTGCACAAAGTCTAGTTTAAAGAAGCCAGAACTGATTGAAGTAGCTAGAAGCTAAAGACATGCACGTGCATGTTTATTCTGCAACCTGAAGTCTAAATTTATTGCATCGTTCCTCACAACTTACACATGGGACCACTCTGCATAACTAGCTATCTCCCAAATGTGTTAGGATTTATCGCAACCCCACAACGCCCCTACGGATCTTGGGAACAATGAATCACAGAAATCGCAAAGACAAACAAATAAATGCGTAATGAAAAACGGAAAGAAAGTGCGAGACACAAGATATACGTGGAAAACCTCAACGCGAGGAAAAACCACGGGAGCCACACCAGTCCACTATGAAATCGAATCAATGAGTACAAGTCTTCTCACAATCTCTCTGAGATTGGTTTTCTCTTGCCTCTCACACAGTTTTTCGCTCTGCAAAACTGATCTACAATCTACCATACACGCAGCCGGCCAAAACCCTAAAAGGGGCATCTAAGGCTATCGGTAGCGCTACAGGGAAACACCTGTAGCGCTCCCAAACTCTCTGTTCAGAAGATAGACCAACAGGTAGCGCTACACCAAAACCTGTGTAGCGCTACAAACCCCCTTAGCCGCGGTCCTGGCTGCTGCTGAAGGTTGTCTGCACCCCAACAAAATGAAGAACACCCGTTTTTAAATGCTCCAATTTACAGGGTAAAGAATCCTGAATGGAATTTGGATTGATTTCAACTACTTGTCCCTCCTAGTAGCTTCTCTTCGTACTCTTCTACAAGTGGTGAAACTTCTACCCTTTTTCTATTGCTTATATATATGGAGCTAAAACAGTGATGAAGCCAGGATTTTTGTGCCCGGAAGCCGGAGGGGGTGTTATATCTGTGGAAGAGGAGCGGAGCTATATATATAATTTGATGATGTATATTTGTTAATGTAATAGTAGAGTTTTTTCAAATTTTAGAAGGGGAGGCAGCCCTACTAGTCCCTTCCCTGGCTCCATCCTTGAAGCTAAATGTAGCTAGAGCTTTTGTACCTTTTCAGAGGTCGATTATGATTTATTAGTCACACTTCAATAATCAGAATTGCTTGTTTTCTATGAATTAATTTGTTAAGAGATTATGTAAAAATTTAGTTTCATCAGATATGAGTAAATTAGTGCTTGATCACAAAATCAAAAGATTCAAAGCTCTTGTGTCTAGAACTAGATTGAGAGAAGAATTGAATATTTGATTGTGTAGTTACTGATGTTACATTGAGTTGAGCCCCAAATTGGATGTCACCAAAGTTCGGTAGATATACCCCCAGGAAAGGAGTGGGGTGGACAAATTTAGACTCAATGGCAAGTGCTACTATATGTTAGTTTGCCTGAAGGATTAGTCTGGTTGGTACGTTGGTTGATATTTGCTCCTCATACAATTGATCGAGGTTCGATTATTGGCCTGGATCAAACCTGAAGAAAGTTTTTTTGTGGATCTCCTAGGCTCAGCGTGGATGACATGCCTTTAACCAGACCGGTGAAGAGATCAATCAAAGTGCGCATAAATTGGTCAAGAAACCCCTGACTTTTAGAACAAAAAATAAAAATAAAAAATGTATGCTAGTCATTAACATAGTGATGTGCGCATGTCTATGTACAATATCATATGAGCACGTGAGTTGTGCATGGGGTTCACCTATTTTTCTTTAACAACAATACTAGGACACGCCGCTCGACCACACCACCAACCACACCGGCCAGCTGAGATAACATAGAGAATCAGAGGGCTATATCTAAAGACTATAGAGAATCAGAGATAACATAGGCTTTGGCACAAATGGAATGCTTTTAAAAGGGTAGCAGCTCTTTACATTTCCTTCAAGTTGCTTTTTATGGTAGGTTTCTAACCAAGTCTTGGATACGTCGCCATTGCTTCCCTTAACCTTTCTTGTTACTACACCTGAGGAGTGGTTGACTTTTGTCCTTATTACAAAAGATGCAGGTTGTAATGTTGTATGTGGTGAGAGATAGCGCCCAAGAGTTAGTCGGATTGGTTGATAGATATGCTTCATACACAATTTATAAGGGTTTGGTTCTTGGAATCACAATCTTTAATCACGGTGTGAATGGGTTAACTTTAACCGGACCCGAAAAAAAATTAATTGAGATACACGTAAGTTGGCCTGAAGAGCCCTCTTTGTCATGGAAAAAAAGTACTATGAGTTGAGCCTAAGGAAGTGGAGGAAGAGCTAGGTTTTGCTTTAAAGGCCACCAAATTTTACCACTTGAATGCTAAAGAACAAAAGTTACAAAGAGGATGTGATGTTACAAAGTCCTATCCGTCTAGAACTAGAAAACCTAGATGAACAGAGAAGATATTTCTGATTTTTTGCTAATAAAAAGGAAATTATAATTTATTTATTTTCACTTTGAATTGAAGAAATTCCTCTCTATTCAGTTCATCAATAAATGAATGAGTTGACTAATAGTGCAATCAATAAATTCATTCTTAACATTAACTATATACTTAAATTGTCCCAATAAATCGGAATATTTTTTATTAGAATATGCAAACATATTGTTTAATTAAAAGATAAAATACTCGTACCGCAGCCAAACAAAATAAATTCATCACACTTGTTATTTTCTGGAAGATTATTTTTTTCCCTTTGGGTTATGGACATGGCCTTAGTCGGGCTAATTAGCTCGAATGTAATACAACTCAATAAAAAATATATTACTTTGATATTATTGATAAAGAAGGTGATTTTAAATCATTAATTTAGCAAAATATTGTAACTTGGGGGCCAAGCTTTAGAAGTTTTGCACGTTTTAAGCTCCAAAACCTTTTTGGACCAAAAATTGACTTCTATTCACTCTTTCACGAAAACGATGATTAATTAGACCTTGGAATGATTGAAAGTCAGCAAGGTGACTATAATAATCTAATCCAAGATTCCCTCTCAACTAGGAAAAAGACCAAGGAAGTGAACTCATAAACTTCTGTTGGAAGATTTACAGTAAAAATATTCAAGAAACATAAAACTAACTAATTAAAGTGCAATGCCACATATTGCATGGATTCAGACATAGATATTTTTGGAATGATTCGATGGACGTAGGTCTTACACTAGATTTTGGGGATCATACATATCAGATGGTCGCAGACACACATTTGTGTCTGTAGTATATTTGTAATCAAATATTGTCAGACTCGTGGATGCGAGCATGAAAGTATCTTTCAAAAAGATTCCAAACTAATAAAACTAGCGAAAGGGAGAATTGAAATTAAGTGGTAATGTACAATGAGTGTGGGGTGGTGTCCAAACTTCCCTCTCTTTGACCTGACTTTTCCGGTTAGACTTTGACTGTGGCTAGCCCTCATTCATTTGGCTCTCTAAAACAAAGAACCACGTTAGTGCCCAACTGGTCCAAGACGACCAGAATGCACTCTGATGGCTAAGTTAGTCCCTGAATGAGAAGTGAAAGACAGAAGTTTTAGGAGGAAGGACATACCTATTAGGGTTTATCCCTGTAGTATTTATGGGAGTGCCTTTGGCTTGAGGGGTAGGACGTCGTGTGCCACCCTCGTGCCAAGGTGACATCACTGACATCCCCTGCCCAACAATCAGCTCTCAACAACCACCACCTTCTAACCAAACACCGCACACGATAATCAACAAGCGCTTCGTGTTGGTTAGACTGACCTCAGTGACGTGTGTATAGTGAATAGAGGTTCCATGTGGCCGAACGGACTACGACTGATCTCGTTCTGGTGGTATGATGCTCGGCCGAGCCACGCATCGCAAGGAGACCTGCGCCACGTAGCCATCACTGTACAGTCCCTCAATATCACACCGTAGTTAGGTTGTACAGTGATAGCACGTGCTAAGCATGCGGGGGTTGGTGCCTCTACGCCAAGACGAATATACGTATATCGTCATTCCTGTCCAACCTCTGCCTTCCAATTGTGACCCGACCTCAGGATCTAGGCCGACAGAGATGACACAGGGTCGGGAGGTCACTTTGAACATTCTGGAATGTGGGCTGTTGATGATGTTTGGGCCTTCCCAGGCTCATTTGTGCTAGTGGGCCAAATGTTTTGGGTTTATTCATTCTGGCCGAGATGAATTTGGGTAGGAAGTCCGTCTAGATTTATTGGGATTGTTCACGTTGAAATTTATTATAAAAATACATAACATCGACTACATGAATGCGTAACAAAAAATAAAGTAGCATAGCAAAGTTAGTTGATAACATAACATGGCAAAAAAAATTATCACAAGAAGGTGAAGTATTTATCAAATGACATAGCTAGCATTCGTAAATGACTTGTGTTACTTATGTTATGGTTACGGACCTACAATGTCTGTCTCGTAACATTCATCACAAAATGATAAGACATTCACCATGCAAATGCATGACATTTTATAATTGGGCACACCAAGCGGGGATGCCTTGGAAAAATTTCAAATTTCTATTGATCTAAGTTTTGGGCTATCCTATTAGGTAGGTCATAAGGCTGGGTAAAGAAGTTGTGGAGTACTAGTTTCTTTGTTATAGTGCAATTTTTACTACTGGTCAGTGGTGGTCCTCGGCTCTCCCACTCCCTCCCTTTCTTCTGTACTTTGTTCACCAGGTGTCTATCACTCCCTCCATATAGATCAGCAGAAAAAAACCATTAAAGCCCTGCAATATCACATTCTCTCTCTCTCTCTCCATTAAAGCCCTGCAATATCACATTCTCTCTCTCTCTCTCTCTGTGTGTGTGCAAAATTTACAGAAGCAGGGGCACAGAGTAGAAGCCAAACAAACAGAATCTAACAACACTTCGATCTCTTCTTGTTAGTACAGTAATAAACATTTCAAGCCATCATCATGATCTCTGCTCTTGTGCTGCTCTTCTACTTGATGATGCTCATCATTTCCCCTTCCACTTTTGGATTACTCCTACAATCAGGTACTCCAAATTTCAACTTTACAAATTTCTCCTTTTCTTCAACTCTTTTACCCCATTTTTGTAATTGGCATTCTTTTCATTTCAACTCAACTTCCATTGCTTGAATGTCAAGACCAATTTCACCAGAACAAAAACACACACAAATAATTTGTTCTTGAAATGAAAGCTCTTCCTGTTTATGTATCTGATACAAGGTGTTTTTTTAGTGATAGTAGTTTTTCAGATTTAAAAAACATCTTTCTAGTGTGTTTTCAAAAATGGGTTTTTCCAGAAGAATTTCGAAAAACATAGGTTTTCAAAACCATCAACCGAACAAGTTTCTCTAGGCATGTTTTTTCTTGGTAAGTAAAGACATTAGAAGCGCCCGGTGTGCCACTGAACCACAAGGCATGTTGTACAAAATTTCTATATTCGAAATATTTAATGAATGAGGTTTCCATTCATATCCTTATTTGTTTCGTCTCTCTTTGGCAGGTTCACCAAACAAGCATTTGGATTCAGCCAATTCAACCTCAACATCAACCATCGAATCGGAACGAGAACAAGGACAAGCGCATTTGATTCACAGAAAGCTATTGATACATGGTACAAATATTAGCCTATTCCAATCAACACCAAACATTGTTGTTTTGAATATAAAGTTTACCCTCCAAAAGTGTTTATGAAAACATGAAAGCTATGTAGCTTAAAGTAAGTTCTTAAGTCGATATATTTTGACTTTGTGAGAAATTGACATATCTCGTAATGCGTAATAAGTAGTTTTGAGTTTAAGTCAAGAATACGAAAAAAGGGGATTGATTCAGAAAACATGGCTTGTTTTATGAATCCCCAACTGAAAGAAATGTTCTAAGATCCTGTCAAATTAGCAATTTGCCTAAAAATAGCAACAGCATATTGTTTTCTGAAAATTCGTTTTCAGGTGGGCACAAGCACCCCCAAACTCTAGCATAATTTCTTTTTCTCATGTACTATTTGGTATTCATAATAAAGTTTAGAGCTTTGGCCCATTCAAAATAGAGGTGTCAAATAGGTCGAGCCGTGCCGGCATGGCTCATTTAGCTTCGTGCCCTGCCGTGCCAGCCCGTTTACTTAATTGTTCTGTATCATGCCGTTTTTAATCGTGGCATGCCGTGCCGGCCCGTTTATTTAATCGTGCCTTATCCGTCTCGGCACATGTCCAACTGAGTTTCATCGGAAAAAAAAATTCGTGTAACAACTATATTTATATATATATTCTTATCTAGGCAATTTTGAAACATAATTAGGTTGTGCCCATGCCAGCCCGGACCGTTTGACACCTCTAATTCAAAATCTTAATAATTCAAATTGAGTCCCTTCAAAATTGAACTTTGTTCACCATAATCCCTCCAAACTCCAAAGAATTTTGCAGTTGCCCACTACTTCATGAAATTTCTGAAATGAATTTCTATGTTTCTGTTTTTCTAATTTCTCTCGAAGGGAGATGCACAAACAGGGACATAAGCATCTCACAGAGCAAAGACTCCACAACTGGGATTCCACAATACATAGTTCAGATTGTCAACACTTGTGTTTCTGGCTGTGCTCCTTCCAACATACATCTCCACTGTGGCTGGTTTGCCTCTGCAAGAATTGTGAATCCAAGAATCTTCAAGAGATTGGGGTATGATGACTGCATTGTCAAAGCAGGGAAGCCATTGAAGACTAGCCAGATTATTAGGTTCACTTATTCTAATTCTTTCATGTACCCTCTTGGTTTCAAGTATGCCAAGTTTTGCTAAATTCCTACCAGAAGTTGGGTTTGGGAGATTTAAATCAATGAAGGAAAACCCAACTCGATCTTTTCGTTAATTCTCGTTTTGTATTTTTCAGCTTTCAGGAAACCCGAAAAATGTGTTTAGATGAAACGTTCGGAAACTGTTTCTTGAGAATTTTATTGTACAAAAAACAATCCACTTTTAAAAAAAAACCAAAAATATGTTCCTATTTTTTGTGATCAAAGGGAGGGTAATAATGTAAACTTATATGAATAAGTACAAAAAGAAAAAATAGTTCTAAATACATACTGCCCTGCTGTGCCTTCTGTGCTCCCAATTAGTGCCTCATCCTGAGCTCAAAACACGATCTAGCCCGCTCACTATATAGATGTCTATGCGTACTACAAGCTTTGTAAAAAATCAAGTAGATTGGAAATAGGCCTAAAAAATAGTCAAATAATCTAGGTGCGTATTTTTTAAATTGTATTTGCTGCTCATTAACTGAAGGAAAACGTGATTTGTTTATTGGGTTTCTGATGTTAGATTGACTTAATCTTTTACGGGCCTGTAGTATGTATCAAGATCTTCTAAAGTAAACAGTTTAGATCGTGTTTTTTAGCGCAGGACAAGGCCTGAATGCAGAGAGCATAGCAGCCTAATGTGCTCCCTTAGTGAATGCTCATGGGATTAATATCCCAACACTGCTCATTTAGGTCTGACGTACCAGTTAACCCTAATCACAAATATGTTGTGATGTGTTGACTATTGACATAAGAGCACTGTATAATGTTTCCATAAACAGCCATTTTGCTCATGCATATATATAGGCCAGAGAAGCTACATCTCTTTCTTCTTGAAATTCACAAAAACTGGTTAATACTTAATAGTCTCTCATAGTCCCAACTTTCTCGATACTTGTGGTTGCCAATTGACTCACTGCCAATTAGTCAATCCCAATAATTTTGAGATTTTTTTGCGACGGTCATCTGTGTCTGGACTTGTTTACGCGTATCTCGACTGATTCATTGCCTGGTCCGGTCAAAAGCTAATCATTCACGCTGCGACCAAGGGATTCACAAGAAGTTACTTTCTTGCAGCCTGACTCCAAGAATCGAACCATAATCAATTGTGCGAGGAGCAAACTCACTAACCAACCGGAGTAACTATTGGGATGTAGAATTGTCATTACTACTATTTAGGAATTGGGCTACAGTTTAGATGTCTGCTATTTGGCACATTGGAAGTTCCCCTATGGTGCTTGCTTTTGCAGTGTGCTTGCTCTTGACTTCTCACTGGCAATGCCCCCTTTTCTCTCCCCACAAGAGAGTGAAGTAGAGAAAGGTCATTTATGTGTTTTCTTTAGATACTACACTTTTTTTCTTTTTAATTTCAAGCTGTAATATCGAGTCTTTTTGTGCAAATCCAGCTTAGAGTGTCAGTATATAGGCCGGATTGGTCGGATAAAACTATACTAAAAAGTACCATTGAAAAAAGGGGTAAAAGGCTGTGAAAGAAGATTTCAAAGAGAGAAACATGACCCGGTGAGAAAAACTTGATATATGCACAAGTGTATCTGGAATTGTTCGATAAGCCTCCTTTGACAAAAAAAATCAGTTTTTTGGTTTTTGTTTTATTCATTGTCTTTATTCAAAAAAAAAATTGCATTTATTAGTTTTGCGTCAATTTTTTGTGGTTTATTAGTTCCTCTCGACGAGACGAATCTAACAAGTATGAAATTATAGTGAAAATTAATTATTTTTTGAATAAAATCAAAATTAATCCAATAAACCACGTATTTTTGGCTTTATTAAAAAAAATTAGTTTTGACTATATTTTTTACTCTTTAGATTCGTCTCGTCGAGAGGAACTAATAAACCACAAAAAATTGATGCAAAACTAACATTTGCGAAAAAAATTTGAATAAAGACAACGAATAAATCAAAAAACTGATTTAAGTTTTTTTGCCAAAGGAGGCTTGCAGTTTTAAATGGTTTCAAATACATTTGTATTTGAATCCGTATATATGCACATGTGTATCTGGAATTGTTCGATATACGTAAGACTTTTGAATGGTTTCAAATACATTTTTATTCGAATCCGTATATGAAAGTTTGTAGTCTGTTTACTCACACTTTTGGAAATTTGAAAGCCATCAAGAAGTTGCTCTACCAAAAAAAAAAAAGAAAAAGAAATAACTCAGCAGTCAGGGACTAGATGGTCCCGAAGTCTTACAATTACGCGAATATGTTAACAACCATCAGTCTTTTGGTGTGATAGTTATGTATTCTCTCTGGAAAATAAACATAGTATGAATTAGCATATCGATATCCGATCATTGCCATAAGAATTGATACGTCACAAAGTTCCCTTTTTCCCCACCTAATTTCAATGAATTTCCACTTATGTGATTGAATTGAAGAGAGGCTTGCAAAAAAGACGAGTATCATACGATTGAGATAGAGTGACACAGGAGACGAGAGGAAGGATTTTGGACGCAAAAAAACCCGCGCCTTTGTAAATACGCTTGCATACACAGGGAGTTGTGAGATGCAGATGTTTGCCACATTAGTTGAGAATGAACAGATTGACTCACTGGTGGGGAGGTCAGAGCATTCAAGCATGAGAGTGACTAGCCATGAAGTGCCTCTTTCTGCCATTTGATTTTGATGTACTTGTTCGTTCTGTTGTTTTAATGGATGCACATGGTTGAAACTTAAGTATTCTGCAAGGAATAAGAAGGGCTTGAAGTCACTCACATGTATTACCCCCAGAGACTCTCTGGACCATTTAGGGATTTAAATTACTTCAAGTCCATTTCATGGGTACATCAAAGATGCTATATAAAAGAATAACCCAAAATGGCCAAAACATAAGGTCCCCTAGATCACCATTTTGAAGATCAAATTCAAAAAAAAATAAAAAAATTATTGGGTGCCTGCAACCTCAATTTTATTGCTACGACGAATAGAACCCCTCTGAAAGGAACTCCCCTCAAATCTGGGCTGTCCAAAACACATTTAGATGGCCGAGATCGGTCAGCAGGCCTACCATCCCTAAGGGACGGCAGAGTCTCCGGAAAGCAGCAAATAACAATGTAATTCACCTCTCATCTTCCCTTTGGATTCACTATCTGAGAAAAGATTTCATTGGTGCCATCCTCAGTTTCCACGCCAACCTCCTCCTCAATGGTCACCAACGTCGTAGTATGCATGACAAACGCGTCGTTCGCCTTTTGTTCCGCCTCCATTTTAGGCCCATCAGGATTATCCTGTAACTGCATTGCAAACTCAAGATTCCATAAAACCGTGCCCATCGAAGGCCGCTCGATCCCTTGATCCGACAAGCAATTCACTGCTGTTTCCATGAACTTGTTCAAACACTCTGGATTGATCTCTCCTTTAATAGTTGGATCAATTAAGGTATCAATAGTCCCCTTTCTGTAATTGTTAACTGCCCAATCTGCTAGACTAACTTGTTCCTTCGGGAGGCTCGGGTGAAGCGCCGGCCTCCCACAAAGCACTTCAAAAAGGACTACCCCGAACGAGTAAACATCCGACTTGTCTGTCAATTGTTGCCTTCTAAAGTACTCGGGATCCAAATACCCGAAACTACCCTTCACCATGGTACTTACATGGGTTTGGCTGAGCGTAGGACCCGTTTTCGATAAACCAAAATCCGAAACCTTTGCTACCCATTTCTCATCCAATAAAATGTTTGTGGTTTTCACATCACGGTGAATTATAGTGTACTTTGCACCGGTGTGGAGATAGTGAAGCCCCCTCGCGGCACCAATGCAAATTTCCAACCTTTGCTTCCATAACAAAGGAGGGTTGTTTCCCTTATAGATATGCTCTCTTAGCGTCCCGTTCGCCATAAAATCATAAACCAAGATCATTTCTTCCCCTTCCTCACAAGCCCCTATCAAAGACACCAGATGACGGTGCCTCAACTTTGAAAGCAAATCGATTTCGGTTTGGAACTCATGAACTCCTTGCTCTGAAGAAGGATTTGATCTCTTGATTGCCACTTCTGTCCTTCCATCAATAACCCCTCTATACACCTTTCCAAACCCTCCAACTCCAATGACTTGAGACTCGTCAAAGTTCTTTGTTGCATATTTGATATCTGATAAGGAAAAGTGCCTGCATAATCCCCCACCAAGCATTGAAATCTTACTACTCCCACTGCTCTTTCCTGATAAAGTCGATTTAGTCCCTGATGATCTTGAGCTACCGTAGAGTGGCAACCATCCCGGCGAGTTGCACCTTCTTCCACTTGAATCGCGCTTATTTGGTTTGAGAAAAATCAAAACTACAACAACTATGCCAAAACCAGCCACCCCACCAGCAATCCCACCAACTATTGCACCAACATTAACCGAATGCGATTTTCCAAAACTCCTCGGCCCTTGATCATAATTCCCGTTTTCTTGAAAACGCGACAGAACTGGATTTGGGCCTGCTAAATTCCCACGTGTGTCATTAACCTTAAAAATCTCCAAGCCATTAAGAATCGCATCGTAGAATTCAGGTTTCATAGATACAGAAGGGTGCAATGCCACCCACAAGTCCCCATCACCCTTTCCTTCATTCACATAGATCGCGAAATCTTTATAAACCGGTACTCCTTCCTTAGCATCAGCCCATGCCAAAACATCGGCAGCCTGTTGTGCAGTTTGGTTGTTGATGAAAATATCAAACACCCTTTGATTAGTCTTTGAAACCTGAAACTCACAAAAATGGAGCCTCACTATGTATGTGAAATTTGTAGCTACTGGAAAAACCCATGTCAAATTGAACTTGATATTGACCGTTGGATCGGGACCCATTGTTCTTGCTGTTCTATACACATCAACTGGAGCAATGTTTTCTGTCAAATTTGAAGGGTAATGGATTGACACATTTTTCTCTGCCTCGGAAGTTATACCGAAGGCTGCACCGTATAAATATGGGGAATCATCGTACCAAATCCTGCTCAACCTTGTATCATTTTCTACTGAAATATACTGTCCACCAACATTTAACCTGAACATTGTTTCAAAAGCAGAGTCCTCTGTTTCTATCAACTGATCCGAAAACCCAACCATTGGCGCCGGTTGGAAAATCTCCGGCATTGAAATGACCTCAATGCCATTGACAAACGCGACCGATCCATTCTTCGATGGTGTGAAAGTGAGATTGAGAAAACCCAATTGGGTCAAAGTGACAGAAAATTCTTTGATTATGTAAGCTTGGGTTAAGGCTTTGGATGTGATTGAAGCACTGAAATTTTTCAGGAGGGTGAAACCGTTGGATTCGACTGATAAATATGAATCGGAAGCATTGAAATCGCTGTAAGAAGAGGGGTAGAAATGGAGACGAATGAAGTGTCGGTGTTTGGGTGAAACAGAGAATTTGTATGTGGATTCAGATGTGAAAATTCTTGCTGTCATGTATGGGATTCTTGATGGTAGTGAAGGGTCTTGTGATTGGGCTGTTGCTGTCATTGAATTTTCTGACGAGGTGAGGAATTCGGAATCCGAGTCCCATTTCCGGCCGGAGGGGTCGGTGGCCGCAGAGCCACCGCAAGTTATTACAAACGAATCAGAATTTGATGTTTTTGCCGATTTGACGGCGGGTACGAAGATAGAGAATGAAATTAAAGAAAATAAGATGTGGGTATTGGAGATCATGGATTTTGGGAAATACACTTTGGAGGGAATTGAGAAAGGGGATGGAAAATTGGAGAGAAAGTGATGAGAAAATGTGGCATGGAGGAAAACAGGGGATGTGAAAACAGAGGAATCAAGAAGAATGAGAGAAATTACTAACCTTTGTGAGCCAAAAATGAAAAAGAGAATCAGATTTTCTGAGCATGATGCACTTGATACAGTAATCTGAAAGGTCTCGTCTCATTTGTATAGAACATGTGCAGATTCAAGAACCCAATTCAGTTCTTGGTTGGTTGAACACTTCAAACCAATCCGCCGAAATTTGCTTCAATATTGGAACCAATTGTGTTTCTTGTTTTTGTTTTTTAATTTTCTTTTTTTTTTCTCCTTTGGTGATGGGAATTGGGTAAGAGTGAGATCGGTGTCGAAGGAGCGATAATTCGGTGCTCCTAAGCAATGCTCTAGTGGCCCTCGTAACCACACATTGTTACAAGATTACATATTTTGCCAGAATCTTGCATCAATACGTGGTGGAAATTGCATTAGAGCATTATTACAGGAGTATAGAATTTTTTTTCGTGTACAAGCTGATAACGTCAAAGGACCGAAAAATGGGTTTCTTCTCTAGGCATTTACTCATTCGTTTAGGCGTTTCATATTGAAGTAACAAAAATGAGGGACTTTTTTTTTTTCTTTTGGGTCCAAAAGAAATTGTGCAATTTACCCAAAAAAAAAAAAAGAAATTGTGCACCCATCAGCTATACTTGCCCAGTTAACTGGAATGGTGAATGGTAGCCCTATTAGAGATTAGTGATTACTATTAGGTACAATAAGCAAAATCAAATTGCTGAGTTGGAGCTCGTGTTCGCTTCAAAAATAGTTTTTTCTAAATAGTTTTTTACACGAACAAATTATGTTTGAACAGTTTTCTTTCCCGGAACTTATCAAGCTTTTGAACCAAATTCGAACAAACTATTACACGGCTTGACTTAGGATGTTTTCAAAATTCAAAGGCAACTTGGGTTCGCTTCGTTATGATTTGAACAGTTTTCTTTCCCGGAACTTATCAAGCTTTTGAACCAAATTTGAACAAACTATTAGACGGCTTGACTTATGATGTTTTCAAAATTCAAAAGCAACTTGGGATCGGTTCGTGCTGGGCTCAACTATAAGTAATTTAAGATTGACTTGCCTTATAACCGAACCAAATTTGAACATATTTTTAAAAATCGTTGAACCTTTAAACCAAGCTTTAGACAATCAATTACCCTGAATTGTTAAGAGTTCATTGGTTCGCTTAAGAGCAACCCCAACAAACTCCCTAAATTTTTCTCTACAAAAAGTAGTGAACAGTGTTTTATTTAGTCACATTTCTTTCAACACTACAACAATCTTTTCTATTACCCTCCCTATTTTTAATAAAATATAATATATGGGGGAAAAGTAAGAGAGAGAATAAAAAAAGAAAAAAAGAAGAAAAAGCAACGGCAAAGAGGGGAAAGGAGAGAGAAAGAATAAAAAAATGGATAGGAGGTGAATAGTACCTCAAGCAACCCCAACAAACTCCCTAAATTGGCTCTCATCCCTATTTTAGGGAGCCAAACCCCAAAGTTGGCTCCAAGAGACTCCCTAAACCCCTCCCTAAAATACAAAAATGAATAGTACTTCCCTAAAAAACCCCCATTTAGGGAGGCACTATTCACTTCCTACCCATTTTTTTATTCTTTCTCTCTCTCCTTTCCCCTCTTTGCCGTTGCTTTTTCTTTTT